>JBBMFX010000037.1:12845935-12863998 GCA_037832545.1 Rhabdalestes septentrionalis | reverse complement strand
TATATATATGTTGTTGTTTATTTTCTAATTATATTTACCCCTAATTACATGAGAGAGTCGAAAGGAAAATTCTAAGTAATATACCTCTAAAATACAAAATGCTCTACAAAATATGTGGAAGAAAACAACAGGCAGAAGCAGGAGTTGATGTTTGCCACAGAACTATGAGAAATGGATTGAAATTTGCCTCCAGGAAAACCAAAATTAACACCTAAACAGAAGAAATATTACAGTGGCAAAAGAGAAACACTCATGGGGTGCGGATGATTGGATAAAAGTGATATTCAGTGATGAACCAGGAATCTGTACTGGCCAGTGAGAGCTTGGTGAAAATCTGATAAAACATGACAATGACAGCATGAAGAACATATATTTGTATGTAATTGTAATTAGAACATATATTTGTATGTAATATGTAATTATTTATGAGCTAGGGTCTCATGTTAATGTAAAGGACTGTAGGAAACAGCACTCATTACCTGAACAGTCACTGAACAGGTGACACTTTTCTCACTGCATGGATAGGAAACAGGCCGTGGTCAATTTTCAGGATGAAAATGCGTCTTTTCACAGTTAAAAAAAAAAATGTTATTGTTTATTCTCAAAGAATTAAGTAAAAGTTACTTTTTATTTATTGAATTTTAATGATTCCATATTTGTTCCTCTACTTAATCTGAAGAAAAATATCTCATTGTTTAACATATACCATTAAATATGATAACGTAATTTACATTTTCTTCAGATATTGATGGTGGCCTAGTGGGAAGCACATTTGCCTCTGGACCTGGAGGTCATGGGTTCGAATCCTACCTTCAGTATACCACCAATACCAGCCCAATTTGCTCCAGGGAGACTGCCCCCTGTAGTTAGGGAATGGAAGTTGCTTTGGATAAAACCGTCTTCTAAATGCCGTAATTGTAACAAAAAACATGTGGTTTATTAATTTGTTGAATCATATATAGGCTAGGTGAAGAACCTCTAAATAATTCCACTGCCACAGCCAGGAGTTTTATGTTTCTTACGTGTACTTACAGCTCAATGTTGTTGATACCAAGAAAGAAGTGCTGAAATGCTCAGCGTCTAATCTGCTTTAGTAAATACCAACTGGTAAACAAGTCTTTCTTCAATGGGAATCTCCTGTTTCTGCATGTGTGTGTTTGTACGCGACGCCACCGAAGCTTTCCTGTAAGTGGATGCCAAGTCATCGTGTAGCTGCGGAATTGGCTTAGGATATCCAAGCTTTAACTGTCAAATAAAGGTGTGATGTGGGTGGATGCTTTCTGCAGTTGTGCTTTTGGAAGTGAATAGTTCCCTTTTTTCACCTGCGTCTGTTTTAATTAAGGATCATTCTGGAGAAGGAAAGTCAGATCTGAAAGTGAGGGCTGAAAGTGGTCCGCAGCCGAGCTGAGCGAATCATATTCCGATTAGTCAAAATGTCCTCACTGCATGTAAAACGGCCTCGGTTTATTACTGTCTGCAGCAAAAACAACAATGGAGACACAAAATAACTACTGGGAAGTACAAGCTCGACTTGGTTTGGTTTTCATCAAATGGATAAAAAGCGCAGAGAAATTAAACACTCAAATGAGACTATAAATAATAAAAGTCCACAATAACAAAAACAGCTCTGACAGAAACAACTTCCACCAGTTTGAACCACGTGGAAGCAGTTTTGGGGCGAAAACCCATAAACAGTGGAGAGAATTAAGTCAGAAACTGTTACCAGACTGAGTATCAAACAATGCTGCAAGTTCTGTACCACCACAGTAGAGTTTAGATACACAGTTCCTTTAGAACCATGGAAAAGCGTTTTAGATATTGGCAGAGTGTTATATGTGTCCCAGAAACTGACCATTTATGAACGGCGCAAATTTGAACAGAGCATCAACAGATGGGCAACAGTGTGTAACGGTACACCAACACAGTGTAACACAGTGTAGCTATGAGGAAGAGGTTTCCACCTTATAGGCCAGTGAGATTAATAGTGTTAGTCCTTTTATCTGCTCATTTGTATTCAGGCCATTGATTTTGACCCACACTGACCTTATAGCCTGGTCTTTCCTCCAGGCCTAAGACTCCTCTCGGCTGCAGGGAGGGGTTCCCCGCTCTCTGACGGGCTCGTAGCAGGCTGGATCTCTGCTCGGGACACTGTAGCTAATGTCAGTAAGTGTTGTGTCTTAATCCTGTTCAGAGTGCAGTCAAGGAGAAAATCCCTCTTTCATTCTCGCTCGCAATCCAGGCTACTTTCGTGATTATCGCCTCTCCACAGGCAGGACCGTGCAGACGGGGACTCACCACCTGGACCTCAGCCCTGTTCCCCTCGAGGGTTCAACCCCATCAACCCATCAATATGTCTGCATACGTGTCTGTGTGTGTGTGTGTGTGTGTGTGTGTGTGCAAAAGCCATTTTTCTCACTGTGTGATATTGTGACTTTAGAATAAATATGAACAAATGAGAACACAGTTATCAGGATCCAGATACTGTTTGTAAAAAGTAGCATATTCAGTGAGCTGGTAAGGCGAACACAGTTTTGGCTCCAAATTTCTCCTCGATTCGTCTAACCACGGGTGCTGGAAGCGTTTTTAACGCGGGGGAATCAGAGCTCTGTGTCTCGGCTGTAGTCTGTAATGTGGGTGGACGAAACTAACAATTTTGAAAAGGTTATATATAGTTTATTTTGTAAATATATTCTGAATAGTGCTGTCTGTCAATTGTTCACCCCTCCAACCAGGGGCGTAGGTTTGGTTTGGAAAGTGGTGGGGACATAAATTTGGCATACTGTCACAGGGATCCTACTTTTTTTTACAATATAGTTAGATACAATGCTAGAAATTTTGGACCAGATAAAACTATATTTGCATACCTCCCCCAATGACCCCCAATAGACGGTCAGGTAGTGTCTGCTACAATGGTTATAATGTGTTAGAAAACTGGATTTGAAGTCTTGATTCGTAGTTGAACAAAATCCATCTCTGCTATTTAATAATCCATGCATACAAAAGGGTTACATGCATAGCACTCATACCGAGATTTGATTTTTACATCTCATTTTTGTACAGTTTTATTAGGTTAATCCAATGTCTCACTTTTTACAGTATACAGCACACAGATGAAATCCTTACCAGGTTACTTTGTCCTGCCTCCACCTCTCCTACACTTACAGTAGCTCCCTCTCTCTGATTGGCCTCATCTCTGTCTGATGCTTGTATGGAGAGCACTTAATATTGGAACACAGGCCTACACATTCATAAGATACATAGACTTGTGGAAGTTGACTTTTAAAGCAGTATGCCCTAATAAGACAGATTACATTACTGTGTTCACTGTAAAAAGATCAAGATTTTACATTGATCTAATATTCGATTTGTGAAAAAGTGGTGGGGACAATTTATGGTCATCTGAAAATTGGTGTGGACATGTCCCTACCGTCCATACCGTAAACTACGCCCATGCCTCCAGTTGATGCCCACTGTGGTGTGTGGTGATCTGAAGCTTGTGTGCAGCTGTTCACCCACAGGTCCCATAAATCACCCGTAAATCATTTTCATGAATGTTCTGACACCCAGTTCTTGTGATTTTAGAGTCAGTTTGGGATCTGTATTGAATAATGCAGTAGAGGATGGGTCATTATTACCTGCCACATGGTAACACAGTTAGCTTGCCTGGTTGTTTTTGCTCCTAGATGCTTTCTTTTCACAGGAATTCAGAAAAAGCACATCAGGAAATTTTACAAATTTTTTTTTTTACTAAAGGTGGAATCCTATGACAAGTGCCACATCTAGACTCCTCAGCACACAGTGTGCGTTTGTTGAGACTGTCTGTGCTTGATGCGCCTGTAAGTAATGGGTGTGGTGGAAACAGCTCATTAGAAGGCCTGTCTCCATACTTTTGACCATTTCGACAAAGTAGCATAACAGACGAAGTTCCAGTATACCAAACAATCTGGGGTATTTAATTGCAGTCACTTCAAAACAGCATTGTCTGCCTTTTTTTGAGGAGCTCGAAATGAGAACTGATGACTGGGCAGGTTCTGACCCTGGAGTCTTGATCTAATATGGAACAGCCCTTAAGATGGGATTTGAAATGATGGTGAAATGGCAGTGAAACGGCTGGATGGTGTTTGCACTATTACAGGGGGTCCCTGAGTTTTGTGACCCACATTTGGGCTACATCACATTATTTACTGTAACCCAAATGTGGGTTACAAAGTTATTTACTGATCCTAATACAGTTATAAAATCATAAAAACACAACTAAGCCACAGGAAAAGGAAACTCCCTCACTCCTACGCCGCATTACTATGTATTCTTCCACCACGCGCTACCAAACTAGCTCACCCATGTAATCTGTAAGTATGAGGCTAATGGTGAAAACTGACTGGAAGTGAGTGTCATAAACGCAAAACATCGTATGTGGAGTCTGTTCTGACCGCTGAATTCTAAAATGGGGAAAATTAAAAACAAAAATACTTTTTAGAGTCGCCCTGTGGTGGACTTGCCCCCCGCCCTGGGTGAGTCCCTGCCTCGCTCCCACTGGCTCCGGGTACCTGCACACCCCAAACTGAGTGAGTGACAGACTTCCAAGTGTAGGTGTGTCCAAGGCTTGAATTTTCTCTGGTCCTGGATCAGTTTGGTTGCGCTTGGTGGAAGAATAACGCAGTAGCGCGGCGTATGAGTGAGGGTGTTTTCCTTTTCCTGTGACTTAGTTGTGTTTTTATGATTTTACAACCATATTAGGATCAGCAAATATCATAGGCTAAGGTGATCTAACCCAAAATCGGCCCTTAATCAGTGTCGAAGGAACGGATCTGCACCGCAACTCAGGGATCCCCATCGTAACTCAAGGGTCTCTTCCTCACACTTACTTTCCATGAGGCCTCGGTGAGTGGATCGCTCCGGGCGTGTGTGAGGATGTGTCCGTGGGGAGCACTAAATGGGTGTGTGTGGCTGTGTGTTTCAGGTGAAAATGAAATGCAAGAGGCAGCAGCGGGTTCTCCAGGGCACAACAGGGCACACGTGACTCGCTCCCAGACACCGTCTCCTCCATTTACACTTCTGTCTCCGGCCACAAGATCGGCTTAGGGGAGCAGGTGCTACTATAAACAGGAGAGGGAGGCGGGGAGGAGGGGCGCTCACCCATGTGTGAATGAGTGGAGAGAGAGAATGAAAATGACAGAGGGAAATGGAGAGTGAGTGTATGAGAGATAGAGAGAAGGAAAGAAAGAAGGAAGACAAGGTGAAGGAGAGTTTCTAATGGTGTTGTGGGCTCATGTTCATATGTGTGTGAGTGAAAGGAGAGAATGGGACCGACAATGGCAGAATAGACGATGAATGTATGCGAGGGAGGGGTGTGTGTGTGTGTGTCAGAGGGAGAATGGTGAGGAAATAGTGTGTGTGTGTGTGTGTGTGTTGTTTTTACAGATTAGATGTGCTGTAATGCAGACACTGTCATCTCTCTCTCTCTTCATCTGCCTACCTCCCTCTCCCATGGCTTTCCTCTTCCCTCTCTCTCTTTCTTTCCATTCTTTCCCCAATCTCCCCTCCCCCTCTTTCTCTCTTTCACTCCCTTATCTTTCTCCTTCACTCTCTCTTATACTCCCTGTTTCTCTTCCGCTCTCCATTCATCTCCCTCTCTTCCCCTCCCTCTCTCTGTATCTTTCTTCTTTCTCTCCCCTCCCCCTTTTTCCCTCTCTCCATCTCTCTCTGTGTGTCTCTCTTTCTGTTTGTCTCTCACTCTCTTTCTTGTTCTCTCTCTGTGTCTCTCTCTCTCTTCATAACAGCTGAACACGCGATCAATAATTCATGAGAGCAAATAGAAAGTGAAGCCTTCACATCTTTCTCTCCTCTTCCTCTATCTCTCCTCTTTCCCTCTGTCTTTTTCCTATCTCTCTCTCTCCCTCTATCTCTCTCTCCCTCTCTCTCTCTCTCTCTCCCTCTCTCTCTGTCTCTCTCTGTCTTTCTCTTTCTCGCCCCGTGCCTCATGGAAATGGAAAAGGAGAATAAAAATGACACCAATTGTGGAAAAAATAAATAACCTTGCTTGGAAAAATATAATCTCCCTCTGAGGACCGGCAGCAAATCACGCCACTCGGAGGAAGATTCTAATGATGACATCAAATTATCATTTAAATCAAATTGTCTCTCGTCCCCCAGAGACGGCGGTGTGCGCGGTTTGAAAACACACGCGAACACACTCTATTAGCCATCAGCGTTTCCAGTGTGGAGATGGTCGCTTTGCTGTGAGTGAATATTAAATCAGCAGTTCGAGCTCATTAAATGCAGAAGACTCGTGAGTATTTTTGAGTTCAGGAATTGTCCTTATGTGGCCCTTTACTATACGTGCTTTAGTTGTCCTCATCGCTCATCTTGGTCTCTTGCTCTTTCCTCTTGAGCCTCTATTAGAAAATCCCAGCGTTCCTTTTGTGATCATACACCATAACATAATCCGTGTAATCTTTAGCGCCATTGATCTCTCAGTCTCACTGATCTGCTCGGCTGTTTTGCCACCAAAACAAATTTGTAGCAATCCCTTCTTGGCTCTGCCTTATTTTTTGTCAGTATTTACTAAGAAGATACTAACGCATATACAGCTCCAGAAAAACATTAGAGACCGCTGCAAAAATGTTCAGTTTCTCTGGTTTTATCTTTTATAGGGGCAAGTATTGAACTGAACAGCTTTGCCTTCATTTTTAAGAACTGCTGAAAGTATTACTCCCCCCAAATAAAATATTATTCTTTAAAGAAAATGTCAAAACAAGGGAAATTAAGGGAAATGATGCAGTGTGTACAGATCTTGAATGAATAAAATGGTAAAAATGACCTTTGATAAACTTCTAGTATTGTTTCAGCATCCAGCTGGTCTCACTGTGAGACGAGAGTGTGGATTACAGTGGTGATTTGTACTTTTCCTCAGTAAATAAGATGTGATTCAGGTGATCACTGATCAGTCCCTGATAAAGCAGCATGAGGAGCTTGTGGAGGAGTTTAACATACACTGGCATGAAATGGTTGTCACACTCACAGAGACGCTGATTTAAAACTATGTTATATAAGCTTTAACTGTAGCTTGCCCTGAATTGTATTATCATGTGTTACAGGGCACTGGTCGTTTGTGATGTAAAATGATATTTAGAAGTATATTGGGCCTCATTAGACTTTGCTAGACTTGTTGCATGATGAACTTTTCTTGCATGATGAACGGCACACAGGGCCCCACAGTGGTGCAGTGGGCAACACTGTTGCCTCACACCTCCAGGTTTGGGGGTTCAAATCTGGAACATTGTGTGTGTGTGTGTGTGTAAATGTGTGTGTGTGTCTTACGGTGGGCTGGCGCCCCACCCGGGATGAGTTCCTGCCTCAAGCCCATGGCCAAGTCTGAGTCAGGCCTCAGAGGAGATAATAGCACTAATAATACTAATCAATAACAATCACACTAAGTGGATCCAAAGAGTTTAGGCAATAATCACCGTCAATACACATCAGCACTTCGGCCTATGGATCATATTTTATTATGAAGAAAATGAACGTGAGGGAATTTATTGTCTCCAAGATTCCCACACAGCTTCTTACTTACTATTCATAGTGTGTCTAACAACTTTCAATGGTCAATTCTTAGATAATATCATACCATTGTAAGACTTTCATCACAATTAAAAAAACTGTATCCACAGTTTTGTTTTACCATTGAGGTTCACCTACAACACTTAAGTGATTATATTCACCAAAAACAAAACTGTGAATATGTAAATGAGCTCAATTTTGACTGGCTGACCTGCATTGCTTCTTATTTAAAAATCAGTTTGGACTGAAACATGCATGCACTAAGGAGTAAATGGTACACTTTGAGGCTTTAACACTGTTTTATTTACCCAAAAATCAAATTTTTTAATGAAAATGAGCTCGATTGTGATTGACTGACCTGCAGCGTTCCTTATTTAAAAATCAGTCCGTACAGAAACTCTCAGGTACTGAGGAGTAAATGGTGTATTATGAAGCTTTAACAGTGTTTCTGTACCACAACATCATCTTATATGAACCAAAAACCAAAATAAACCCCCTTTAGGTCCCTTTTAAGGGAAGCGAGCGTGACTCCGGTACAATCTAGAGAGAGAATACATGAGGCAGAAAGTGGCAGTGGCTGTGAGAGGGGGAGAGAAAGAGGGTGACCAGAGCGAAAGATAAAAAAGAGCAGTTTGCTGGAGGAGAGAGTGTTAGTGGGTAATAGAGGGTGAAGGAGAACGAGAGCGCGAGAACGAGGGAGCGGGGAGAGGGCTCGCAGCCACCGTAAAAGTGGCTATGAAAACACTCGGCTGGAGTGTGTGATAGCTGCGCGGCGCCTGCGGGGTTTGTGGAGCATTTCAGGCCGCGCTATCGCACCACAAGGCCGTCCCCACACTTCAAATATTCACAAAGTTTTCACACCGCCCGCGAGGAGGGTGAGTTTCGCGTCCCTGGCGGCCCACCGCTCCTTCCCCCCGGTGCCGCCGCTGAAATTGACTTGTCCACTGCCTCCTTTCGGTTGTTACTCTAAACGCCTGGTTAAAGGAACCGTGTTCTTCTCTCCGCAGGTGCTGCTGTCGGGCCTGATTGGAGTGGTGTCGTGGAAAAGGCCGCTGTCTTTGGTGGTAAGTACTGAAATCTCTGTAGTCTTTTTTGTTTAGACCAGCGGTCCCCCAATTTTTTTGCACCACAGACCAATTTCACATAACAATATTTTCACGGATTGACACAGATCATACAATTTTACTCGTTTTTGCTAGCTTGGGGGCTACATTTCTGTTGTACCATATCACATGACCAAGACGAAGGTTTTGTTCGAAATAAATTGTCTTTCACACTCAAGAAAATATTTTTATTCTGCCTTTCTGTGCGGCCCGGTACCAAATGACCGAGGCCTGTTGATTGAGGACCTTTGATCTAGAGGACATGGTCAACATACCTGCTTTGTTCTGCTATAGATTGTGAAACAATGCTAGTTGGAGCGGGCAGGTTATACCAGGACCAGATCAAGAATCAACAAAAAACCAACATTTTTTAGTATTTAGTAAAAGCAAACACTTTGCAGCCCATATATTTTCAATAACTTTACATAACGTTTATACATGGATGTTGTGGGTTTGTTTTCTTATATACATGGATTGAATGTTGTAGATTCAAATGGTGCTTTTTTTCATGTAATGACCTTATCAAGAGTAGAGAAACTGGAACCTATCATGAGGTTTATTTACCAAGAGCACCCTGTGATGTTGCAAAAAAAAAGCCTAAAAATGGATGTTTTATTATGTAAACCATAAATATATCCCAAAATATGTCCCCTAAACACTTTACTTTAATTAAAAACTCAGTTTAACACACACACTTAAAGAAAATGTGAAGGTAATAGATGATGCTGATAGAGCTGAAACTGTTATGGTGTGGGAACGCTGGACTGCATCTGCCAGAGGGGGATGATATTTGGTTTTTGTGAACAATTATTAGTTCGGTTCCAAGAAATATCTGCACATTTCCGATGCTGCGATAACTGGAACATGGCGTAATGGATGTGGACTGTAACTTTAACTGTATAATTTGTCAGAACCATAAAAAATGGCTAAAATTAGTGATGTTAGATGATGTTATCTCCCTGATTCAGCTGTAATTGGTCAATACTCTCACTGAAAACTAGGAAAAACACTGTTTTCGAGCTTTCTGTGATGTCAGGATCGCAAAGGAAAATGTCCTGATAATCGTTGACAAACAATATGATCATTATGCAGACGGATGGGAGTGTTGGGGGCCTCATGGGTTCTCCTTTTGTTTTCCATGACAGTAACTGTACGGTCATTAGTCTTAATCTGTCCACCCACCTGCAGTGTCCCAACACACAATGACACTGAACGCCTCAGACACTCTACTGGTTATTAGCGACTGCAGTCTTGCCAGAATTTCTAGTCAAATAGGGCTATTCTGTCTCGTCTGGAATGGTACATGCATATTTGTAGTATTCAGTTGTTTATGTCATATGAAAATATGCACCTGCTTTCAAAAACGTATTGTTTTCCAGCAGCATTCTTTAAGTCTCTTGTAAAAATATGATTATACAGCCCTGGAAAAAAATAAGAGAACAATGCAAAAACGTTCAGTTTCTCAGGTTTTATGTTTTCTAGGTGCAAGTATTGAACTGAACAGCTTTGCCATAGTTTTTAAGAACTGCTGACAATATTTCTCCTCATTTCCAGATAAAACTATTGTTCTTTAAAGCATAGCTTTAAAGGAAATTACAAAACATTAACATAAGAGGGGGTTGTTAATAAATGTGTCTTGTCTATGACTTTCTTGGTCTTCATAGAAAGTCTTAATGATTCCGTAGGTCAATAAAAAAATTGTAATAATCAGAAACCACAACACAATTTTCAAAAAATGTTGTGCTGATTTCAGATCTGTTTTCAGTTTTTTTAAAAAGTTATGAGTACATTTTAGTTTGCAATAGATTGCATGAGGTTTTTCTTACCAGTTAAGTAACTGTTTCAATACTTTCAGTGCGAAGTCAGGCAGGCGCACACTGTGGCATTGAAATAATGATCAGAGTCAGTCAGCTACCACTGTTTCTTCAAAAACACTTATAATATGATTATTATATGCTGATTATTCCACTATCATGCAATATATGACTAGCTTCATCACAAAAACTGTATTTGTTGGGGGTAAAATAAATCAGCATGAAAACCACTACAAAATCGTAGCTGATGATTTTGACCTGTTGACCTGTGTTATTTTACTAAGAAAATAAAGTTTCCATTTCATTTAGAAATTAATATATTAGTTATAGAGCTTCAGAACTTGCCACATTCAGAAAGTGATGCTAAGAACGGTCCACCGCCCTCAGAATGTCTGGTTGGTGGAAGTCCTGCGGTTTCTGACAGATGATGCGGAGACAGATGGGCCGCAGTGAGGGCTGAGCTGTTTATGTGTCTCCGCTCAGCTCCTCTTGTTGTTGCTGTAACCTTGCAATTTCCTTCAGGATTAATGAAATTTCTATCTGTCTAGACAGACAGATAACTGGCTAATTAAACTGACTAATAAAAGTAAAATAATTCCAGGGCCCTAACTGGCCTATTTACTAAAAGCACGTTCCAGCAGGTCCACAGGAGCCGAGCTGGACTGGGATTCTACTGCTGGGTGGGGCAGCTGGTGGTCTAGTGGTTAGGGAGTTGCCCCTGCAATCAGAAAGTCATAGGTTTAAATTGCAGGCCTGCTCCTGGCACCACTGAGGTTTCCTCGAGGAAGGTATCATCTCCAAACTCTACTCCCAGCAGCGCTGTGTTCCTGACTGCCCGCTGCTTCACTTGGTGAATGGGTTTAAATACAGATGAAGGATTTCACACTGTTCACCCTGTGTGCTCTGGTGTGTTTATATATGACAGGAAGGTCACTTTCACTTTTCTTACACACTTTAGCATGCTGTGATGTTCCAGTGCATCTCAGTTTGGCAACAGAGGTTCTGACCCAATTCTCTTCACAGTTAATGACCGGGCGTCCCAAAACCGCGTCCATGGAGTCGAACCGGCAGAAGGTTTTTCTGTCAGAGCTGCTTTTGTCATTGTGGTCTTTTATCATCTATAGTCTTGTTTGTGTTCTTATTTTTTCCCTGCATTCTTTATCCGTGTGATGAGAACCAAACCCAGAGACGTCCTGGATCACCTTCACTTTTCTCACAAAGTTAAAGATGAATTTGTTAGTGTATCTTCAGTCCAGACTGACATTCAAGCTCGGACTTCATCGACTTCCCTGTTGTTAATTTGTGTCTTCGTTGTTGTTTTTTGAGTGGACAGTAATAAAGTGTGGCTTATTTCTATGTTGTGGTGACATTTCGACCAATCAAAAAGCGGAGATGTAGCCAGCTCGGGTTCACCTCGTGTATGAGCTGTTTTATTTCGAATGGAAAAAAGATGCTCGCGGTAACTCCCGCTTCTTGTGCCTGTGGAAAAGCACCAGAAAAGGCCGCATGTTGGTCCAGAAAATCAGGCTTGCATCTCTGACAAACCAATTGCAGATCCTGCATGAAACCTTCATATATTCCAGGAGGGTCGCTGGTGTGTAAGGATCTATGGAGGCGAGGTTCCTTTTCTTGCCTGCAGATTTGTTCGGCTGTGTGAAGCTCTTGTCTCGCTGGAGTAATGCGGAGGAGCGCCTCTGTCTGTGCCAGAGCGCAGACTTGATTGCCTGCCTGTCGCACAGCGAGTCGGGGAAGGGAAGGAAAAAAAGAGGAAGAAAAACTACTGCTGAAAAAAAAATTGCACCTTCTGCCTTGCAGACCTCGGGTGGATGGGATGTAAAGTGTATGCATTGAGTTCGCCGTGTTCCACCAGCCGTTGGGCTCATGCATAATTGGGAATGAGCGGATTCGGCACGCCAGCTGAATTTTTCATGCCCCCGGGTTCAGTGGGATGCGCCTGAACCTGAGGTGGCGTGATAATGTTAAGTTGTGGGCTGTACAAGCCCGCTGATAGCGAGATGGGTGGGATGCGATTAAGTGAGTACAATGACTCAATGAAACACACACACACAGACACACACTCACACCAGGACTTTAATGAACCTCAAATATTTCTCTTGTGCTTTTTTGCACCATGACGTGACACTAAAAAGAGGTTGGTATTCCAGGGGTGTAACAGTAAACAGACTGGAAAATGAATTCTTCTTATAAAGAGAAATAAAAAGGCCGGCATTGATACTTAGTTGTATTTTTTTTCCACATCCGAATTTTACATCCTGACGACACCAGTGGAGAACTCCTCCCCCTAGGCCTCTTTAGTTTTTCTCAGTGCCAGAAAGTCATGGGTTCGAACCCCAAGACTGCTTGTGGCATCTCTGAGATTCCCTCTATGGTAACTTTACACTTTACACCCTTTACACTTCTAGTCAGGTACAGCCTAGTTAGCTTTGGCATCAGACAGGACTTCAGGATTCAGCATTATACAGTAGATCAATTATCAACATAAGTAGGAACTGACAGTGGAATCTACCAATTAATTCTAATGTGTGGGACCAGTTTCATGACAAAAAATGTGTCTCTGGGCAATACGAGATGTCCACTACTTGCCTTGTCTCCTGCTCTCTCTCACCCAACACTACACAACAGCACTTTCTTCTTACATTTCTCATAATTGCATTCACCACATTTGGCAGATGCTCTTATCGTGAGTGACTTTCATCCCTCCTACTATTAAACCTGGACTTAAAAACATAAACTGTGTGGAGAGAATTGTGCTTCTGACACATCAGAAACTTTGGGTGTGTGGTCGGGTTTGAGAGTGGGCGTGGGGTGTGGTTTGGGAGTGGGCGGGGTTTGAGTGAGGGCAGGGTTGCTATGTGCATGCGAAGTCTCGTCCTTTTAGGGGGTGAGGGTGTTTGGAAACCCCTGTTGAATCTTGAATCTTTCGCGAATGAATCCTCTCCACTTAATCGATAGAAGAAAACACACCACTGGAAATTCATTCTGGGTTTTCTTCCAACTCACAACACGCAAGTGAAGAGAAACGTCAGTACACAGGCTGCTAGGATTTCCAGTGGTGTGTGTTCTTCGAGATTCAACAGCGCTGGGTGAACTAATTATTTATGTTAAATGTTGAGGGGGTCCAAACGAATAATTATAAAATGTGAGTGGGACACATCCCCTCTGACTGAATGGTTAGGATCTCAGTTCTGACGGTCTGGAGAAGTTAGTTCCACCACTTCAGTGCCAAAACTGACAAAGTCTTGATGCCCTCCTCCAACCCTTGAGAAGAGGGGGCTGTGTTTGATGCTCTGAGAGGGCGAGCTCGTCTGATCAAGTTCTGAAAGATCAGAGAGTGCTGGACTAGTTTTGGCTTTGTGGCCGAGAGTTAGTGTTTGAAATCAAATGGAGAAGCTCAGGCAGCCAGTGAAGGGTGTGCAGTGTTGGAGGGGTGTGAGAGAATGTTGATGTATTGAAGACAAGACGTGCTTCAGTGACAGTGACACCACGTTACTGCCTGTCTGTTGAACCTACATGGAGATCCGTCCACAGCCGCAGCACGCCATGCTGCCCCGAGGTATAAAAGCGTGAAGAGCGTTCATGGCTGGAATTACTTATTGGCTCGCCGCTGGGGTATTTTAGTGGAATATTTTCAAGCTTGTGGAGGTTTTTTGTAAAGGAAAAGGCGAAAATACGAGGATGATTGTTGGGTGGCAGGTTTTGGTTCTCCTGAAAGCGGTGCGTATCACGTTCCATCATAAGTATTGATCAATACTTAGAAAGCGCAATCTGTGTAGGCTGCTGAGGAGAGAGAAGCGCTTTTGCTTCATTTCTTCATTTCTTTATTTATGCGTAAGGCATGTCTGACTCACTTCGGGCCAGCTTTCATCCCAACAATGGGACGAGTGAGCGCACACATACACGCGTTATGTTCAGTGATGTACCCTGATACTTCAGTCAAACTTCTGAAATCAGCTATGAAGCCAGATTATTGTCTTTAAATAACCTCACCGAGGTAAGCTGGTTCAGTTTTAAATGCCATCTTATTACAAAGGAAGTGACACACCACTTTATTGTTTGCTGAGATGTGCTATGTAAATGCCACATGTTTTTTATAAACTGGCTCTTAATAGCAAGCATTTTCCAGTTCCAGTTCCTTTCATACTGAGTTTAGATTGAGTGGCGTTGATGTTCTTTTGGCCTTTCTTTTGTTCGGACAATATGCAGCCTTCTGTAACCTCACCCTTGTGCGCTACATGCTGTCTGCTTCATAATTAATGGTACCCTTTGTAAGGAAAGGTGAAAAAGGTCATGGAAGTTTGTCTTTAATGAGATCAATTGTACACAGCAAAATCTAAGAAAAATTACATCTCAACTGTATATTAGAGAACATGCCAGGGAAATTGGAGTGTTATGCATAAATCAGGTAATGGCTACACTTCTGAAAATGCCCATGTTAATTATTAAGATGTTCAAACAACCAGAGCTGTAGCGAACATGCTTGGAAGATGATTCATGTTTGTTTTACCAATATGTACCGTGGAGGATGAAGGATAGAGAGGCAGTAGGGAAAGGTAATGGATTAGCACGTTAGCATTGAAGGTTCTGCAGAATATTAGACCTTCTCCGTATCAACAATTTGGGAGGCAGGCCCAGAGAATTGCTGGATTTTATAACAGGGCAATTACTGGAAACATCCAAATACACACAACAGTGACCACAAAGTCAAGCTTTTGACTGTGCCGTTCCAGTCCTCTGGCCTAAACCCCATTTAAAAGGGGTGAGAAGAGGAGGAGTGTCCAAAAGTAAGGACCTAGAGCCTTGTAGGACCCAGAAAATTCTGTACTGAGATTGCTTGTTCTGTATTCTCCAGTCTGATCATACACTCAGAAATATTTTCCCATTTCTAAGGATGTATGTATTTCATTTGCATATAAAATTTATATCCATTTGAAATACTTAGATTTAACAGAAACTGGCCAATAAACTTTATGTGCTGAGTATTTGTCAGTCACATGTGAATTAAACAATTAAGAATGAGACTTATGTAATAATGTAAATAAACTCAATGGGATTTGAATAAACAATGGCAGATTTATCTATCTTTAAAGATCAAATTTTAAATTGTCTGCAAACAACTCTGGAGCTGAATGCACGTCACCTGCATTATTATTCACATATTGTACAGTAAGAGGCCTTGAGGCTGACCGTATGCATGAGAAGAGTTTAGGATGCTGATAGTGTATTAATGCACAGGCTGAAACTGAAGTAACGGATAGATCAAAGCAAAATAAAACTAAACAGAATGCTGGAAAACAGAAACCAAAGAGCTGTGGGAATATGAAATTGAATGGGAGGCTTTGAATTGAAGGATTTAAATTCTGCTGAAAGCCTGACAAACACAAAGAAAATGTCTCTATTGCATTTACATGGTGTTCAGTTGATGTTGCGCAGGACTGTATGTTTCCCATGAGTCAAGGGTGAACCCAATATCAGTTGTGATGTTTGTCTACGACGCCACATCAGGAGAATTAAAAAAAAAGAATGTCGATGCTTAGTTTTAACAAAGAATAGGAATCCATGTTTTCAGTGCAGAACTACCCACTAAGGCGATCCACGTCTAAACACTCTGGACAGAATAACTACTGCCCCCACTGGTAAATACATGAAACTACACATGGTTAAACAGCGTCAAACGAACGCCAATGTAGCGCCTCACTGATGTCAGTCAAGTGCAGCTACAAAATGCACCAAACACACGCATATCATTCAGAGCGCAGTCAATTATCTAAGATTCAAACGTCTGTGTGGACGAGGACTTCCTGTTCTCCTTGTGCTGCTGCTTCCCATTTTGCGCAGCTTTAAGTGTAGATAAGCCCATTTAAATGGAGCGTTAAATTACATACACACTACATGACTTTCACAGTTGTCTGTTCAGTTCACACTGCATAACTCTCTATCTTGTAATCAGGAATCAGCCACAGCAGGTCACACATTAACTCCGTTCAATTACATTTGATTTATATAGCACATTTTACAAACAATTTTGTCACAAAACAGCTTCACAGGGTTCGGGTCCGAGTGCCTGGTGAGCCAAAGGTGACAGGAAAAACTCCCTAAAGCTGGAGGAAGAAACTTGTAGAACCCTTGGTCAGCTCAGAGTGTGAGAAAGACATCTTTCACCATGACCAATCTGTCTGCCTAGTTTTCAGTCTATGTATTGTCATAAAATTGCAGAAGCGAGAAGTGACACAGGGAACAGTGTCACTGTGGGATTTCTTTTTTCCTTCCAAAAGTGAATGTCAGCAAGAAACGAACAAGCTGTGTGCTGGTTTACAGTGAAAGAAAAATGAAATACTAAAAGAACTATGGGTGAGAGGAGTGATTGGGACAAAATAGGATTGCCCTGTGATCAGGAACTCATGGGTTCAATTCCCAAGATCACTAAGCACCTCTGAGGTTCTCTTATGGAAGGGACCGTCCCCCCCACCCTCCCCGGGTGCTGTGTTCCTGGCTGCCTGCTTCTTCACTTGGTGAATGGGTTTAAATACAGAGACAGAATTTCACTGTTCACACTGTGAGCTGTGTTGACGGAAGACAGAATGGGCACCCTCAGTTTTCATGTTATTAGCCCCGCAGGTGGGCAGTTTGCATTGTTACAGCAGCAAAGTGGACAGAACAAAAGGAGAAAGTAAAGGCCACATAACTATCCAAATCTTTAGGCTAACATCA
Source organism: Rhabdalestes septentrionalis (assembly GCA_037832545.1). Taxonomy (NCBI): domain Eukaryota; kingdom Metazoa; phylum Chordata; class Actinopteri; order Characiformes; family Alestidae; genus Rhabdalestes; species Rhabdalestes septentrionalis. The sequence continues at coordinate 12,846,792 of JBBMFX010000037.1, read as the reverse complement.
TGTAGCGTGGATGTGGCATTTTCAGCACCTGATACTGACTCGTAAATTGTTGCTGAGTGTATCTAATATTAGAATATATCACTAAAAATGCTGTTATTTTGAAAGCACCCACAATGTTTTTCTTCTTAAGTTTTTGTTGTTGTTTTCATGCTTGGGTCAGTTATGAAAAGAAAGATGTGTTACCGTCTGTATCAAAACAAAAATCGTCCTGTGAACGTTTGTTTTAGCCATGCAAGTTAGCTAGCCAGCTGCTATCCAGCTCAGTTAGCTGATTGTCTTTATTCAGAGCAAATGACCCTTTTTGGATTCAGTGAATGTCAGAACGCAGGGCAGCATGCAATCAGAAGATTGGGGTTCAAATCTCAACTGCTAGCGTCACCGCTGAGGTACTCATTGGCAGCAGCCCCCTGCTACACTTAGTGAATGGGTTAAATACAGAAAAAATCATTTTACTGTGTGTTGTACTTGTATGACTACCAATAAAATTGGTTTTTATTTGTATTTACAGCCATAGAAACTAATTCGAGACTGTATAATTTTTTTCTGGTTATTGCTTATATAGTGTGCGGGATTGTGTCTGTGAAAAATGTGCAGGTCACTATTGTTTTATACACAAACAACCCTTGTTTCAAAATCCCAAACTAAAATTGCCTGGAGAAAAATTGAAAAAGATACATATAAATCATTTATTACACTGTGGAAATGTTAAACTACAATCTTACATTATTTTACAACTTCAACAATTTAAACATATTAAGAGCAGAGAGTGTGTGTGTGTGTGTGTGTGTGTGTGTGAGAGTGTGTGTGTGTGTGAGAGTGTGTGTGTGAGTGTGTGTGAGTGTGTGAAAGTATGTGTG
>JBBMFX010000037.1:12796438-12808952 GCA_037832545.1 Rhabdalestes septentrionalis | reverse complement strand
GTGTGTGTGTGTGTGTGTGTGTGTGAGTGTGTGTGTGTGTGAGTGTGTGTGTGTGTGAGTGTGTGAGTGTGTGTTTGTGTGACTGATTGGACTGGGTGATATTAGCATGCCTGTGCTGCTCCGCTCTGGGGCAGGAGAGGATTAGTTTCGTCTCAGGGCTCTTTGTGACAATGCGAGAAATCAGCACGGCTACCGAAGACACACTCCCTGCACAAAGACAGTGCGGTGTCGAGCACACACACCCCGGCGCAGCACACACACCCCGGCGCAGCCGGAGCCCGCTGTTTGCTTTTGCACCTGTAACTACACTGCATGCTTGTCTGGTCACTGCAGCTCATGAGGCAGAACGTCCACTGATAGCTGCAGAGTGCTGACCCTCAGAGGAGAGAGGAGCCGGGGTCTGTAGTAACTGTGCTGTGTGTTGATATAACATCATTATTTACACCATTACATTAACAATCAGATACATCATGAATTACATGCACAGCAAGAGTGTCTCTGTAGTGTCTTCAGTGCTCAGAACATTCTATTACGGCATATATTTCTATTTGGAGTCTATTTGGAGTCTCTTTCTTTCTTTCTCTTTCTCTCTCTCTCTCTCTCTCTCTCTCTCTGTATATACTCTCCCTCTCTTTATCTATATTATTGTCTGCCTCTTTCTCTGGCTTTCTCTCTCTCTCTCTAACTATCTCTCTAACTCTCTTTCTCTCTAGGTCTCTCTTTGTAACACTCTCTCTGTCTAACTCTCTCTCTCTCTCTCTCTAACTCTCTCTCTAACTCTCTATCTAACACTCTCTCTAACTATCTCTCTAACTCTCTCTCTAACTCTATCTCTAACTCTCTCTGTAACTATCTCTCTAACTCTCTCTCTCTTTCTCTCTAGGTCTCTCTTTCTAACACTCTCTCTGTCTAACTCTCTCTCTAACTCTCTCTCTAACTCTCTCTCTCTCTCTGTAACTCTCTCTCTCTAACACTCTATCTCTGTATGTAACTTTAACTCTTTCTCTCTATATATAAATGTCTTTCTCAAAACTGAGGAATGTAGAGATATTAAATCTGTGTGTGTGTGCCTGTGTGTGTGTGTGCCTGTGTGTGTGTGTGTGCTTGTGTGTGTCTGTGTGCCTGTGTGTGTGTGTGCCTGTGTGTGTTTGCTGACACTCAGCCCACTCATCCTGCAACTCAACACAAGTGAAGGATGCCATACAGGCACACAATACCCCTTTCAATAAGTAACAGTGATGAGCAGGGATTTCTCTTTTAGAGTGGGGAGACATTTGAAAAAGGAGCAGTGACACTTTAGTTTGATCGTCCACTACAGATGCTTTGACGACATTAACTTCCATCTCTAACTTCCAGGTGTGTCACAGAGCAGCTTTATAGAAAAGCATGACTAATCCTCCAGAGAGTAAATGAACCCTTGAGAGGAATAAAAGATTCAAAAGGGAGGCCGTCCTCATTTGATCGACTCTGATCAGCAATTAATAACACAACCATTGATATAAGAGTCATGAGAATAATGGATAAAGGAATGGTGTGATTCTAATCATTACATAGACCTCTGAAGACCTCAGCTGAAGTCTAGTGGTGGCCTAGTGGTTAGGGAGTTGCCCCTTTTACCAAAAAAGCAGTGAGTTCGAATCACAGGACTCCACGTGGCACCACTGAGGTACTCTTGAGCAAGGCACTGTCCATGCATACTTCTCCCCAGGCACTGTGTTGGGATAAAATCTTACTCCAACAGTGACAATTTACACTTTATGGACAAAAATATTGGGACACACAGTTTGGGGAATAACCTTTTCTATTCCAGCAGGACTCATTCTAAATTTAAATCTGTTTATTTAGATTCAGTTTCACTGAAGTCCCTGTATATGCGTGCAGTGGTCAGGCATCACTATATATAAAATCTATATCTAAAATATATATATATGTTATCTATATATTGGAGAAAAAAAAATACTATCTAGAACCTATGATAAATAACACACGTTATTATACAAATAAATGTATTTTCTATCCCAGACAAGGTCAAAGGATATGAAATATATTCGGGTACACAGCATGGCTAGTGAAGTCTGCATTGAGGGAAAATCAAGTTATCAAGACTGAGGTCGTCATTTCTGTTCCAGCTCTGCTTTTTTAGTTAATATAATATCAAAAACCGTCTCACACGTCTGTTCGGTTGATGATGTTGTACGGGTTTGTCTTTTGAATGAACAGTTCAGAGAAAATTACAGATCAGGGAAAATCAATCAGTCAAGACATGTTTCTTTAGTTTAGACCCGCAGGCTGATGTCACTCGAATGTTTTCCGCAATCAATCACCGAACCTTCTCTCAACTCACACCAGCTCTTCATTAGGAAAGTAAAGACAGTACGAGCCGCTGTGAGCTTTAATAAAGATAAGAAAGTCAGAGTGTGAGGAACCTGGGACTGTTGTTTGATTGTTAGCCTGCCAGATAGTTTTTTGTTTTTTTTTCAGTAGGGCAGTTCTTCTAAAGGGCCTGTTACTGTACAGCTAAATTTTCACTTTTTTTTCAAAATACATTCAATATTGTGATTTCTGTTCATTAATTTGCACATTCTCTGTCCTGTTTCAACATTCGCATAATGGGATGTGCTGCTGTTCTACCTCTATTTTGCTTTTTTGCACACCTAACAGCTCCACTGCTGGAAAAGAGTAGCTGTCATAATAGAGGGTTTACATAAATTCGTGCAGTGGCTGTTGGCTGCACTAATTGCTGTCTTGTTCTGTTGTTTTTGTTGTTCTGGTGTTTTTCTCTCTTTTGTCCTGTCTTGTTTCTGTTTTGTTCTTGTGTTGCTCCATGGTTCTAAAAGAACGTTTCATTTCTCTGTGTGCAAAAAAGTATCATGAAAATCTTTATCTGCCTGTTCTACCAATAAGAGCAGAAATAATTTGCATATATCAATGTATATATCCAATAATATGCATCTATATGTATCAATCAAGTGTCATAGGTATACTACATTCAACTGGATATAAAACTCTGGAAAATAAGGGACCACTGAAACATGTTCAGTTTCTCAGGTTTTGTATTTTATAGCTGCAAGTACTGAACTGAGCAGCTTTGCCTTTATTTTTAGGAACTGCTGACAATATTTCGTTTGTCAGCAGTTCTTTAAATCATAATTTTAAAGGAACTGAGAAGACATCACAATTAGAGAAATGATGCAGCGTTTATTGAACTCTTGTTCACTCTTATTCAAAATGGCAATAATGACCTTTGATAAACTTCTAGTAGTGTTTCAGCATCCAGCTGGTCTCACTGTGAGAGGAGAGTGTGGATTACAGCGGTGATTTATACTTTTCCTCAGTAAATAAGATGAGATTCAGGTGATCAGTAATCAGTCCCTCATAAAGCAGAATGAGGAGCTTGAGGAGGAATTGAACAGACACTGGGAGGGAACAGTTTCACACTCATTTTAAAAATAAAATACAGCGGATCTCAGTAAGATAAGGCTAGTCAGTATTATTCACTTTTAGCAATATTCAAAGTTTAAATGAACTCACATTTTCCCGTTAATGTGTTTGTTGTTTGCAGTTTATGCCGCACAGAGGCCGGGCCCTGAGTGCCGACTGCATGACTCCTCACGGCACCATCCTGCACCAGACGCTGGACTTCGACGAGTTCATCCCCCCCATCCCCCCACCCCCATACTACCCCCCCGAGTACACCTGCACCCCCGTGCTGGAGGGTCACAGGTACAGAACACACAAACATACTGCACACTAGTGTGTGCAGAGCGGCCGCTATTCGTATCAAAGTACCAAATTGGAGTTTCCACCAGACAGTGACGATATCTAGATTTTAGACGGCTTAGACAACAAATCCATTGAATCAGGAGTGCCAAAATTTGAGACACACATTTAGACCCTGATCTGGAATGTTTAAACTGTGTCAAAATGTGTAATACACTGATAGCCACATCCAGCCCAGGGTGTACCCAGCCTTCGCCCATAGCAGCTGGGATAAAGGGGGTAGAGAGTGTGGGATAAAGGGGTAGAAAATGGATGGATGGAGGAATGTAGTGACGGCTGGTTTTTCCACTGTTAACCACCACGTGTACTTCATCACATCTGGCAACTCACCTGATGGGTTTTCCATTAGAAGTGCCACTCTGCAAGCCAGATTAGTGTATAGTTAGTTGAAGGTTAGCAGCTGCTCAGACGTCCGTGGCCTGGTTTAAATCCACCATCGATCCTGGCCGCGTCACACACTCGCCCTGCGTCTGCTTGTAAAAACCTGCTGATGAGGCGCTTTGGCCTCAGGCCATGCCTGCATGCCAATGAAGCCTTAAATACGGTAGAAGCACAAGAACCTGCGCACATGTGCTGCAGGCAACAAATCACTCGCACAGCGCGACATCCTGAACCACGGGGAGATGGAGGGGAGCGGCGTTTTATGTTCCAATCCTCTGAAATTAGAAAGGAGTTTAATTAAATAGGTGATATACTTCAGTGGGCTTAAAATTTGGAGAAGAATCTGGTGGGCTTTAAAAGCTTTATTAATATTTCACCATCTGGTAGAGCAAGAGTTTGGCAAAAGATCTTATTTCCACAGTTTTACCCCAAATGTAAAGGATGTATTTAGGTTTTTGTTTATGCCCAAGTGCCGTAGCCCAGCAAAGCCTGTGAAGTCTGTGTCTATAAAGGAGTGATAAATATGGACAAAATCCACACTGCACTTTTTATCTGAATATTTTTATCCATTTTTAAACACGAAAGTGTGACGCTCAGTGTGAGAAAGCGCATTAACGAGTCTGTTTGAGATGATTCAATAGCTAGCCTCAGTTTGGGGGAAATAGAGTTATGGTGTGAATTGGTCTTATACAAACTTTGATTACGTTTTAGCAATATTATTTTAAAGTTTTACGCAACTTCCACCCCAATGCTATTTGTTTGTTGAAAATCAGCGAAGGGAACAGTCGTACCATCATTTAGTTTAAAAAAGTTTAGCACACACACATTCTATGTGTAAGACTTAAGGCTCTTTGTTTATTCAGTTCTGAGCACATCACAAATTGGGTTGTACCTGACAAAATAGGATTTAATAGGATTTATTCATGTATTTATTGATTGATTTATTTAAAAAGAAAATTTAAAAAGTACGTTTTTTGTTTTACCCATTGATACACACACTGAATACTTTACTGCCTATGCTGGATTGACAATGACACTCTATGGCCAAATGTATGTGGACACCCTTCCTAATCATTGACTTCAGGTATTCCAGTTGTACCTATAATTTTTTAACCCAGCAGATAGCCCAGTCACTGTAAATGTGCCACTGTCAGAGGGTGGCACCTTTGTCACTAGCCAATTATAAATTAATTGTGCGTATTAAAAAAAAATCAGCAGGGAATATGAAAATCAAGACTGGGCCTGAGACCCACTGCTCTGACAAAAAGCACAAAGTTTGCCGATTATTCCTCATTTTAGACAAGAGAAATGATGTTGATACAATGTGGAAGCAGCAAATAATCCTTTTTCTTTCTTCCAACAGAGGCCTGCATCTAGACTTCCCTCACTCCCCCTTCAGTGCCATTTACGGCGTTCCCATCAACAGTCCAGGAACGCTGTACCCATCAGAACTCCCGCCTCCGTACGAGTCCGTGGTGGGACAGAACCCAGCCAGCCAGGTACGAGCCGCTTTCACTCAGTCCGCCTCAACAGCAGCGTTAAGCTGTACTTGCCTGTCAAACAGAGATTAGTCCTGCCATTAGGAACGGACTTACAAGCTTAAAGATATGAATCAAGTCTGGTTCTGTAGGTTTGCACTGGAGCTACATGACTAATTAACCCTTAGAACTCTGATTTCAGTAAATATAATCAGTGTAAACAGTCTAGAACCGGTGTTTGTTCTCCTACTCTCTCGCTGTTTGCTGGTTTTTCCCTTGGCCGCTCTCCGGAGCCCCTCCCTCTGCAGGTTTTCCCCTCTCACTTGTGGGCGGAGACTATCCTGAAAGTTCTCCCGGGTTCAAAGATCTTGTGTTATTTCTCTGTCTGTTTCAAAAACCTAAAACTATTTTTGTTCTTTATGGTCATTTGCATGTGAAATCCCAGTATTGGTTATTATTATTACCACTACAATAACACAAACACAAACCGGGAAAACCTCCCTATAAGGAGCTGTTTTACTGTATGAAGATCATTTTCCATTCCTTGCACTTCATTTAGCTTCTAATTAGCTGTAGTTAGATTTTTAGCCTAAATCATCCCAAGGAGTTACAAACTCTCAAACAGACAAAGATAGCTAAACTCAGCAGTACAAGCAAATCATATTGTCCATTTTTTATAGATAACAGTATAACAGTATAAGAAGGATATTCGCTTTTTTGAAGTGGTGAGTTTTTAAACCCTGTGTCCATGTTGGACACATCTAACCTGTCGGTCACATTGCAGGTGCAGTCACTGATGATAGTGGGTCTAAAGCTGTACACTGTTTGATGGAGATTTGTGCTGTGACAGGTGTTTAAAGCTCCAGCAGGACTGCTGTGCATTAATCCACACTCTGCAGCACACACTGAGGTCCTGTGGGAGTCCTGATTATTGGGTAAGGAGGTCTAACAAATAGAAACAGATGGACTTCAGTGGGTAATGGTGAACTACAGAGTGCAGCTTTGTTGTCAGTGAAGCTGAAATAATGGACAGTGAGTGTAGATCTATAGTAGATGTGTATAATTAAGTGATTTACTTGTGTGTACTGAGCTCAGGAAAGGGTGTCTTTACTGTGTTTTTGCACTTACGCGCAGCACACACTGTATGATTTAGTTCTGTCATGAAACAGTCGTGTTGATTTCTATGGTCACGGCTTCTAAACGATGATGCTCCATCGTACTGAGCAAAGACAGCCTGAGATTATTTCCAGACAATGGCAGAAATGTAGGAAGATCATCTTAGAGTGTGTGTGCTGCTAAAGCCTATCACTACTGACCAGCCAATCAAAGTAAAGCGTCCCCTTATAGTCACACATGAAATTCTGTCTCTGTATTTAACCCAGTCACCAAGTGAAGCAGGGGGCTGCCCCAACGATGGGTGCCCGAGGGGTAGTGTGTGGGGGCGGTACCTTACTCAAGAGAACCTCAGTGGTGACACTAGCAGTCTGGGGGGTTGCACTGGTCTACACATTTTGGAAGTCGTTTGCTTTGGGAATAAAATCTGCCTGTTCTGATGCGTTTTGGTGAGCTGATTTCAAACATTTGATTAGATTTCAGATATTTGATCTTTTCAATTATGCAATCATACACATTATTACACTATAGGTCTATCATACCATGGCTCATATTCATTTAAACAGAGACCCTTCACTTTTTCTTAAAAAGCCAAACAGTTGACTTATTATTAGCATGTGTTATGATTTTAAAAGCAAACTGACTGGCATTAACATGCATAAAGAAAGCTCAAGCCGTTAAAAAAAAACAAAAATTCGATATTTCAGCAGTACAACAGGATTAAATGAATGTAATACTTGTGACACCCCCAGTAGTCATGTTCTATCTAAGAATTGTTAGAGCCCCCACTTCTATATAGCATTTAAAATGGTCACTCCGAAATATCGGCCTGAACATATAACGAGAGCGTATCTTGCAAATTATAGCCAATGAATATTATTAGGCATAGTTTCCATTATTAGCAACCCAAAGTTGCTAATAAGAATCTGGGAAAATGTATTTAAGAAGAAATTTGACTGCAGGCCAGTGAGGCAGAGGCACCTCCCTGACCAAATTGTGATTTGTAATGATCGTATGAGTTTGCTGAAGGCACCTGTAGAAGACAGTTGGCTCTTCCCAGAGTAATGTGGAAGATGCGCATCAGTAAACTGTTGACAGTACAAAATTTGCTCCTGTGGACTGAGAACCTAAGGCACCTTCCCTTCCCTTCCCTCGGTTCTCTAAGAGATGCAGCTGTCTGTTAATTACAGTTGAAAGTGACGCATTGTACATTGTTCTGGGATATTGAAGTGGAGAAAAACAGCAACAAAAAAAAGTCTGCACACAATGCGCTTTGCCATCTGAGACTTGGAAATGATTTTTGTCCCGATTCATTCAAGTGTGAAGGAGATTCAATTATCAGTGTGTATGAGTGTGTGTGTGAGAGAGAGAGAGAGAGAGAGAGAGAGAGAGAGAGAGACTGCAGTGTGTAATAAATGACTCTCGTTAATGACACGAGGAGATTTCCCTCTCCAGTTGACCCCATTCGTTAGTGACCTCTGAAGGCCTAATCTTAGGGAGCACCCAGCTCATGTCACATGTAATGGCACATAAAAAGTATGATGACAGTTTCATTTCTGCGAGATCCGCGGACAACGGAGCTTCATATTGCCAATACATCACCGACATTACCGGCGACCGCGCCGGAGTCTGGTCCGTGCAGGCGTTCCTCCGTTTATAAGGGCGCCGGCGGCATGTGCATATCCAATCCTGCGAAAGTGTTACTCCTTTTCAATTACGCCCATTCGTCTGAGCGAGGCGGCACTCTTGAAGAGCTCCTCTTGTGCACTCAGTGGCAGGGGGGGAGGAAAAATTAATCCGAGTGGCTTTTGTAATGGCTTATAATTTTCGGAGCGGCAGCTACGCGGTCAGGAGGAATTCCATTCCGCAGAAGAATGGAGGCGAGAAAGGAATAAGCTTCCTTGTTGAGAGAGAGGGCCCACTCTTTTTTGGTAATGATTTTCTACTGGCTAGCGCATAGGGAGAGGAGCGAGAGGCACGTCCGCCTCTCAGACAGTGATTAAAGCTTTGTTTTGGTGCTGAGAAGAATTTTAAGGAGGTGGTGTTCATCCCCGAAAGGTTTTATGGTCTTGAGGTTGAACTTTAGAATAGGACTACCCTTATGATGGATACCTGTGAGTTTATTAATGGTAATAATTAGGTCATAAACAGTTATAAACTGACAAAAGAAGTAAAAAGCACAGCAGTGACTTGTCACTGCTGAATAATTAGCACACCTTGATCTTTAGTGTTAAACCTCAGATTTATTTAGGTGCAAATTTGATGTTTAATATTGAATTTTGTAATCTTATTATGTATTAGGAGTGGCACAGTACCAGTTTTTCATATCAGATATTGATACCGATACCACTAATACCAATGTATTTCTGTCATTTTTCCTCTGTCAAACAACCAAACTGTTAGTAATACATACTAAAATCCGAAATGACTTTTTTATATTGTAATCTGCATATAAAATTTGTCTGGTGTGGAATTCTGCACACAAGCCTAAATATCCAGTGACTCATTGTTACACATGTAATAGGGCATTCATTTCCATATTTCCATGTAATTATGGAGCCATTTGAGACATCCTAGCTGATTTGTAAACCCAGTCTTTTTGAAGTAAACTATATGGACAAAAGTATTGGGACATTCCTCATAATTATTGAATTCACGTTCCTCTTAATTTCCAGTAAAGGGGAATCTTAATGTTTCAGAATACCAAGTCATTTGAGACAACACCAAGCTTCCAACTTTGTGGACCCAGTTTGGGGAAGAACCTTTTCTGTTCCAGCAGGACTGTGTCCCAGTGCGCAAAGAGAGCTCCATAAAGACGTGGCTGGAGGAGTTCAGTGTGGACCCCATCCAGCACCTTTGGGATAATTTGGACGAGAAGATTCAGATCTTCTCGTCCAATGTCAGTGTCTGACCTCATCAATGCTAGAGAATGAATGGACACAAATTCCCACAGAAAGTCCAACACCTTCTGGATAGTCGTCCATGAAGAGTGGAAGCTGTTATAGCTGCAAAGGAGGGCCAACTCCATATTAAACTCCATATCAAACTCTATATTAAAGTCTTTGCATCTGAATACCATCACAATCAAGGCCCTGTTGGTGTAATGGTCAAGTGTCCCAATACATTTGTCCATGTAGTGTTTGTTGGTGACCATCTGTCATCGTATGTAATGGTCAGCACTCATTTCTTAAACTTATACAGAACAATACAATATGAACATAATTTTTGTTTTAAACAGATTTCCAGGGCTTACCTCTCTGTAATGATTCTAAATCCATCTCCTTTTCTATATAAAACAAGCCACTAATTATCAGCCCGACAGGAGGTTTCATGGTCCTTTAGAATTATTTGCAAGGGCCCTATTGACAGACTGACTGAGCGGCAAAGTCAATCAACACTGTCCTACCTGCCACAGTTGTCTAGTCTTTCAGGGAAAACAGACAAGGGAATTGATTTATAGACCAGTACCTCACATGAACATAAACATGTCTTTGAATTGACCAGTTCATGGAGGAGGCATCAGCCGTACCGGTGTTATAAAGTCAAATAATTTAAACATCAGAATTTAAAATGAAATAGACAGGAGTACTAACAAGCAGAAAAGCCATTTACTTACTCCAGAGGCATTATTATGTGGTATGACTTATAAATACACTATAAGGACAAAAGTATTGGGACACACCTGTTTCTCAGGGTTTGAGAGAGGTCTGTTATTTCCAGTGAAGGACAATATTAATGCAAATTTTCTAACTTTGTGGAGACAGTGTGGGGAAGCCCTGACCTCAACCCCATCCAGCACCTTTGGGATAAACTGGAATTGAGATTGTGATCCAGATCTTCTCGTCCAACATCAGTGTCTGACCTCATAAATGCTCTACAGAACGAATGGACACAAATTCTCACAGAATCTCCCAAATTTGAATGCAATGTCATAATTTTTTTAATTTTTATTAAAGTCTTTGACGGTGTAATGGTCAGGTGTCCGAATACATTTGACCACATAGTGTACACATTGAGGATAAGGTTTACACAGTCATGCTAAGCCATTTTTTTCTTGATCCTGCTGCTGGCGACCCGCTGCAGCACTTTTTCCTCCGTAATCAGTTGATGAGCTGGATTAGATGTGTTGAATCAAAAATACTTGAAAGCCTGCAGTGCTTTGGCAGGGACCGAATTAAGTGCAGCGCCGGAGGATTACAGCTGGAGTGGTCATTGTTGCTGCTTGATTTCTATATACGGCCTGTATGCAGGGACAAGGTCACTGAACACAATAATCTTTGCAGCCCATTCACAATCTGACCCAAAAATAAATGAAAATAAAAAAAGTGAACATGCCTTGCACAGCACTAGGAGAAATGTGACATGGACATACACCAACAGGGACTTTAATGGCATTGCACTCAAATACATAGACTTTAATATGGAGTTGGTCCCCCTTTATAGCTGTAACAGCTTCCACACTTGCGGCCATTTTTGTCACATATGAACACAGCGCACAGTGTGAACAGTGTGAAATTCTTTATCTTTCTCTGTCGCTCCTTTGGGTATCTCTGTGTGTGTGTGTGTGTGTGTGTGTGTGTGCGTGTGTGTGTGTGTATCTACAGAGTTTATTTATATATCCACTCTGTACATATACACATACATTTACTCATTGTGTACATATATTTTACAGTACATATATTTTATATTTCTAGATTGCATAGTTTATATTGTATTCTATTCTTTCTTTTTTTTACCTTTGTTCTGTCGACATTCTGCCGTGACAATGCAAACTAATTAATGGGATTAATCAAGATTTATATAATTTCTTATTTAATCGTAACCAATTCACCAAATGTAGCAGTGGGCAGCCAGGAACACAGCACCTGGGGAGCAGTGTGTGGGAACAGTACCTAAAGGGCACCTCAGTGGCGCCACTAACTGTCATGGGATTCAAGCCTTCTGAGCACAGGAGCAACATGCTAACCACTAGACCGCCAGCGGGTTGTGGAGGGAATGGTGCTACAATGGGTCGCCAGTATCAGGATAAAGAAATACCGGTTTATTATATAGGACTGTCTGACCAAATCCTCAACTGATGAATTTTTCCAAATGAGGGGCAGTGTCTGAGGGGCTTTGTTTGGATTGATTGATTTAATAATTACATATTCAAGGGTTATTGTTGATGTAACTCTTCTATCTGCAGTGGAGTGTCTGCGATATTTGAACGGTGTGGCCTTGTGGTCGGAGGTTCCTGGAGGCCCCGGGCAGTCACTACTGGGCTCTGGTCCCAGTAACAGTATATCTCTGACTGTATGGAATGCGGAGTGGTGTGTCTGGGAAATGTTAGTGTTCACATCAAACTCTTTTGTTTCAGAATGAAAGTTTTTCATAACATAGCTCAACCAGACACTTTGGTAAATTTACTGATTCCAAGTTTATTTTTAGCTGCTGCACTTTCGTAACCTTTGTTTCTTTGACTTCTACTTGAAAATACTAAACTAGTATGATTTCATGTGCCATTAGGTTGTGAAGATAATATTTCGTATATGAAATTAAAGTATGTACATTAGTCTTAGGTCGCTGTGTCATTGCCACTAGCTCCCTACTGGTTATAGCATACGAAATCATGGCAAACCGACTATATAGAAGGTAAGATAAGATGAACTTAATTAGTCGCACAGGTGAGAATTCTGCATTGTTACAGCAATGAAATTAGAGCAAAAATGATACAACAATATAACATAAGCGAGCAAAAACGATACAAGAATAACCTAATGTGC
>JBBMFX010000037.1:12766579-12789678 GCA_037832545.1 Rhabdalestes septentrionalis | reverse complement strand
CCCATACGACGTCGTATCATGGCGATCCAACTGATCTGACATGCTGGAGCAGTATCAGTATGAATCAGGCTTTAGTTGATTACACAAGAGAAAAACCCACCACTTTTTAATACCTTTCACTGATTGTGCACAGTTTTAAAAAAATTGACTTTTTAAATACTGAACTTGAAACAATGGAACAGGACTAGCTATGCCCTCTTTGTGAAGAAATATGCGTACAAGACTAATATCACAACTGTAGTGTTATTGCCTTTCTAGAACAGGCACTTGGATTGGAGAGTGTGTTCTTGACGGAGTGAATGCGAGGCTATAACTAATGTTGCTGTCCTTTTGTAACTCCGCTGGAGGAAATGGTGTCTTGAATGCATCCAGATGTCTGTAGCCACACATCTTGGCTGAAACGATGTCCTCTGGAGTTCTGAACACTGTGACTCCTTTAACTACATCAAAGAAAGTATGAGTCATTGTGTGTGTGTGTGTGTGTGTGTGTGTAAGCACGAGTGAGAGAGAGGTTGTTTGAAGGAGAAAAAAAAATCCAAGTACTGCTGTGTTCATGAGCGTTGTGGAAGACTTTTGTTCTCTGCTTGTATTGTTGCTTAATCCAAATCACACCGAGAGAAACCCTGAGTCTTTTATATTAGGAATTTTATGCTAGTTACTATCAAAATTAGAAAAAATATATATACACACACAGACCCCAAATTCAGGAGTATACCTTTCTAAAACCCCCCATGAATTTGCTTTAAATTTAAGCTCCGCTTAATACATTACCATAAAAGAAAATCGATACTGTACAGTTTACACTGAACCCCCGCAGTTCTATAATGTAAATATCGAAGTTACCCCGTATAGAAGGTACTGCATGCACATTTTCTGTGGTCTAAGCAGGTAAATTCTCCGCTGCTCAGCATCACTGCAAACATAAACAACCAGCTCCTGGACGAAGGGCGTGGCGAACGAGGCCCAGACGTCACATTGCCGCTGATTGGCTGCTGCCCTGTGACGCATAACTCTTGGAGCTTTTTTGAGTGTTCTTATGTTATTTTGTCTTACCTGCTTATACCAAGGAAATCAATAGTGCATACCAAAGAAAATGCCTGTGCAATAATTACAGGGCAGTCTATACAGGGATAAAATCAGTATTTTGCATTCTGGCACTGCGGGAGACGGCAGTTCAGTGTACACTTTACAGGATGAATACGGGGTTTCCCTTTACATTTATTAAGATTGAAAATTAATTTTGCATGTTTTGAGAGCAGGTTTGGGGGCATATTAAAGGTTTACACTATTAAAAAGACATTTTCAAGCATTTTCTATCACAAATTTGTGTTTTCTCACAATTCACGTGTGCTTTTGGAACGCAAACCCTGTGAATGTCATGGATCTACTATACATATAAGTGTACTCAGAAATGTGTGTGTGTGTGTGTGTGTGCGCAAAGATGTGATGTTATAGCAGTCTGGGGTTAATATAGACCATTCATAAAGGTTTTGGTTTCTTTACATCCAAATTGAGTCATATTTTAACCAACCAAAGCAGCAGCATGTGCGCTTAATAATAAGGTATTAAAACTACAAATCGGTCAAAAAAAAGAATCAGTCAGCTATTCACCAGGCATTTTACAATAAAAAAACTTGTTCCAGTTGTACACTCCTTTTCTCCAGGGCGTTTGTAAATGCTAAATAATTAACAGTAACATTTGTTTTTAGTGTCTGTAATGTAAGTGTGTATTGCTGACAAACCTTTTTCTCTTTTCCCAGTCTTACATGTGACTATTAGAAAATGAGGCTGAGAATGCGAAAGGCATCTCAGCGACCAAATGCCACCCGAGCTCACCGGCCCGGACGGAGCAAACGCAGACCCCCGGATGAGGAGGAGCATGCCGTCCGAGAACAGGGCCTCCTGTCCACCATCAAGAAATTCATCCGTAACGATGCCTTAAAGGTAAAATCCTTTTTTTATCTCTAAAGAGATTCTCTTAAATCAATGACTGCCAGCCATTTTCAAAGCAGGGAACTCCTCACTGCCAGAGATTTGAGCATTTTTACTCATTTTTGAAGAGCCACAGAAAATTGTGTGTTATGACCATATAAACCCTGAACCTACTCTCTTCTTTCATCCCTAAAAATTTTTTAGTTTCTACCCTTTTCCATTCTTTAGCAATCAGCTGTAGAAGAGGTTGGTTTCACCAAAAATGCCTGTTTTGACCAAAAAAAAGTGAGAAAACAAGCTTTTGTGAAAGAAACATTTCAAGCAGAACAGTGTCTTTGACACTAATATTTTTTGCTTTGTGACCCCTCTAACATATAAAATAGTTGTTACCTTCTATAAAACAGTAGAAACAACACTGAGAAAGGTTTTTTTTTATCAAAACAATAATTTATTTTGAAATATACATCTACGTACATGGTGCATTGGACAAATCGGCGTGTATTTCGCATGGAGTGACGGTGGGGATTAGCGTGGTTGGGTGTCTAGGAGGTAAGAAACAAATCAAGCGATCAAAGCAAACAAAATAAAAAAATGCTCTCCATGAGCATCTGGGGATGAGGCTCTGCTGCTGGATCTGCTTGATCCAGACGGCAACCACTCATTTTACGTCTGCGACACATACTCTCTTCGATTTCTTTCTGCTCGGCGCCATTGCTAACTTTTTTGTTAGCTTCTACACCCATCTTCCATCCAAATTTGCACTACTGCCACTGGCAGGTCAGTTTTGTCATTACATTTTATGTATGCAAGCCTGATATTTACAGACAAGGTGCCCCAGGTCGTCTCCTAGCCCGCCCCGTTGAAAAACGTAATTGACGTCTATAGACGCCTATGGCAGTGAACGTAAGTTTTTCAATTGACGTCTATAGACGTCAATGGCAGTCAATGAGTTAAATGGTCATATAGAGGCAGTTATTTGCAGGCAGTTTATTTAGACTGTATTCAGTGGGAGTTTCTAAATTTGTAATTCAAAATACATTTGAGAAGTACATTTTCTCTGGTGGTAATACGTAACAGGGATTTCAAACAGTGGTGTAAGCAACCAAAATGCAGGCACTATATTAGGGGTTCTAAACTACAAAAAAAAATTTTATTTGAAATGCAATAAAGCTAAAATCATGATAAACTATTGTAAAGCAATGTTTTAGGGCAGAAATATTTTTTCTGTGATCATTGTTTTTATTTGCGACATTTTCCATGTCGAGTTCTTATCATTGCTGTGAAAAGTGGTTCTATTTTTCTTTAGAACGCTGCGTTGTACCTCAGACTTCCCTGAATAACTGTGTGACTTAGTTATGGCGACGGGTGGGTTTCCCCTTTCACACTTTACTCCAAAGCAACTCACCGTTTGGCGAAACACAAGTTTCAGGACAGCCCGAGAATCAGATACGAGTTCTAAGTGTTAACTCTTTAACTAGCGAGTGGTGCAAGAAGAAGTAGATTAATCAGAAGAGCAAGTGTGGTTTTACAGGAGTACATGAGATCAGCTCTCCTGCAGAGAGTAAAATGGACGAACTGGTACAGGAGAACCGTTCCACTTGGAGAGTACTGTGGTTTCTAGCTAAAAAACACATGAACACTGAATATTAAAAGTGGTAAACCATGCCCTCTTTGTAGAAAACCGAGTGTATTTCATGATAAATGTCATGTCTGCACTAGGGATGTGACTTTTTGACAAGAACACTATTCGAAAATCGATGAGAACTGTTCGAATATTATTCGGACATAGATCCCCTCCACCGCCCGCACACACGCGTGTGCAAACACGATGACGGAGGCTGAAACAGGTATTTTTCCACAAACTGTTTAATCACATGACAAAGGGTTACATTTGTAAACATTATCCCACATTATTTTAAATCCTTCGAAACCTTTCAAATTTACATCTTCACTGAGCAGCTCACCCATGAGATGGCCTCACCCCCAGGAACCACAGGCGAGCTGGTAAAGAAAGTCCAGGCCATTATAGTTCACGATCGATAGCCTCCCCATAGTCAGTTAGATGCCCTTGTGGTAGATCCGCTCCGACGGCGGCCCTGCGCCGCATGGTAAAGTTCACTTTTCTTCTTCTGTTTTGAAGTAGACCATGGGCTACAGTAGGCCTAGTCTGCCGTGCCTGTAGGGAGTTTTATTGTTAGCGACACTTTCAGGCAGGATTAATGCATTATGTGTAATATTGGTTAGGAAACGTCTTCACTTCTGTTCCATGAGGCCCTTAATTGAGATATGGCTAAAACGCTATTCGAAATAACTATTTGATATTTGACCATATATTAAACTATTCGAAAATCATGTCTCATCCCTAGTCTGCACATGGGACTGGTGAGGGTAACATCGAAATGAAGATGCAGGAATTTTAAGGGGCAGATAGATATTGTTCATTCCATATGATTTGGTCACAATAACAAATAAACTGAAATAGAAAAACTCAGAGTGAAGCGCACGCATCAACTCCAGCACAGGTTTGTTGCAGAGTAAACCACTTGGCAGCTGAGAAAACAGTCGTTTGTTAAGACAATCCAACTCTCCTTCACACCAGAGTACAAATGGCGTCAGCCGTCATGAAGGAAATCACCAACCCATAGCAGAGGGAAATGAAACGGAGCCCAAGCCTGGCCTGGTTGTAGCAGTGAGTCTGCGCGCACTCTGTGAAAACAGTCAGAGCTTACAAAACTTCTGGTTTACCATATACAGGGCAGGCAGAGATAGGTAGGAGGTGTAACAAGTAGTGATCGATCCATATTGATTTTTTATTACCGATACCGATACAAATTATTTGCATGTTTATGTGCCCGATAACCGATATTCAGAACCAATATTTATTTACTATTATACTTCTGTTTTTGACACAATTATTACAACACCACTCAACTGAAAAAACAGTTTTATGTATAATAATCATTCCCTCCTTGCATACAAATCAAAAGTAGGGGTCTGAAAGTGCAAAAAATACAAAGAAAATACTTTTTTAAAAAAAAGGGCACTGTAACTAAAGTCTTCAGTGGTGCATAAATTACATATCTACAAGCTGCATAAACTACATATCAGTCATTTATGTAACACATCTGATGTGTGCATTAATAGCTGTTATATTTAATAAAGTTTACTAAATATAGGAAAGCAAGTAAGTGTACCTTACTTTTGCACACAGTTTCCCCCTTAGATGCTGTGCTGAAATGGCGATCATGCACGTAATTCTCAAAACACCCACCAGATGGCGGTGTTTATCGGCAAACCCGATATTACAAAACCGATAACCAATTATGGTAAAATGTTTAAATATCGGGAAAAATATCGGTAAACCGATATATCAGTTGATCTCTAGTAACAAGGCTAATCTAACAAAACAAGAAACATAAACTAACTAGCCAATGAAAATGGGGTAAACTAAACATGTAACTAAAGGAAACAACACATGTTTGAAGATAATAATAAACTCTGAGAAAAGGGAATGACAGAGATAGGGCGGTAGTGGACTAGTTGTTAAAAGTCACATGTTCAAACCCTCAATCGCTCCAGGGGGACTGTCCCTGTAATTAATGACTGGAAGTCACTTTGGGTGTCAGTCAAATGATAAGATAAGAAATGCCTTTATTTTTATTGTGCTGAAGCATACAATAACATTTTAGGGGCTACTCAGCGTTGCAAACAAGTACAGACAGTGAACATAGTACAGACAATAAACATCAAACATGATGTTGTGCACAGACAACAATGACACACAATTAACAAGTGAAGGATTAGAAAAGTATTGCAATGAGTGCTATGAAAATATGAGTGTAAGACTCCGGCTTGGTAATGTAGTGCTTGGGACCATGGGAGGCGGGACAAAAGTGGTAAGACTGTGACAGTAAATCAGTCATCTTCGTTTCATTCACAGTCAGGTCCATTGCAGGGGAGAGTGTCTGTCGAATTACCTAACAATAAGTTTGCAAAATTGTAAAGAGTGCACCATCTGTACTTCCTCATCCTTGAATTCACCAGTTGCACTTATTAGGTGGATGATATTGGCAGCCTTAAGTAAAGCCACCAGGTTTAATTCATTCATACCAAACATCACACATTCCTGCTTGCAGTTTTAATCTGGACCTTATCTTAACTTGAGGTTATCTGTCATACTGATGGTTTGATTAAAAAATCTTGATTTTAATGTAATTTCCATTGCTGTTAATCTTATTTCCTGGTTTCGCTTGATAAACAAAATTTCTGTATTAAACTGATGGTTTCATGAAAGATTGAAAAACATTTCAGGTCAAATGCCGGTACCATTTGTGGTTATATCTTTATAATTAGGATTAATTTAATCTGAATATTCATCACAGACCTGACGTCACCTGTATAGTGCAGCTGTACTCAACCACAGGTTTTGTGTTCCAGAACACAGTTACACCAGAATCTCTCTCACCCTGCCTCCCTTCCACCTCCCCGGTATCAGTCTCGATTTAGCTGTCAGGGTTTGAGATGTAAATTCTGGGTTTGTCTGGACCTGGTGTCTCATTCACCCAGAACAGCGTGGAGGAATGCTGCTGCTCGTCTGAGGAGTGCAGTAGTTTTCTAAATTTAGCTGTGGTTCCACACAGCTTGCATAATGACACTAGGTATGGTTGGTTTAATCAGGCTTGCCGCTGACTTTGGGAGTGCTAGAGCTTTTACAGGAATAGGGGTGATCTTTTTTGTTGTTGTTTTTGTCCCATTTTTGTTTTAATCTGGTGGGAATTTTAAGTGCCTCTAGAACAATTTCACACAGATTATCCATTGAAAGTAAAATACGGTCCATGACTAGGCTTAATCTGTAATATTCAGCCTAATACATATCCAGTTGTCCACACAAATAGATTTGAAAAGAATGATGCTCAATTCTGAAATAGAAGAAGTATCTCGGAGGTTTTTGGGAGAGCACTGGTGTGAATGACATGGAAATGAAACAAAGAAACACGTGTACAAGTGAATAGCATGGACAAGTTTGTCCAGAAAAATGGTGCTTGGACAATATTTTGGTTTCCAATTAAAAGAAAACAGCTCACCAGTTAACTGTATTTGTAAATCAGGCATCTTAGTGTTCTAAACAGGTTCTGCTCTGTTGAAGAGGAGAGGAATATTTTTGTCCCTCTGTGTATTTTTTGTTTTATAACCTTCCCATTTTGAATGTGTAAAGAATATAGAGTTGTTTCAACCATCCCAACCAAACAGGATCAGATTTGATGGTTTAAACTGTTTATCAGGTGAGGTCTTGTTTGTTTGTTTATTACTTAAACCTGCAGCCACATCAGCCAGTGGGGAAAAAAATCAACACATCTCTTAGAAAGGCGGACATACGGACAGAACCAGCAGAGCGCCATGATGGAAAATTCAAAGCAATATGAAATTATAACATGCTGTTTCTTTAATATTGAGATTACAATGATGGAGTGTGGATGATTTGGATAAAAGTGAATTTTCAGTGATGAAACTCAGATCTGTGTTAACCAAGGAGGTGATGCTGGAACTTTTGTCAGGGGCAGCTCTAATAAAATATAAAAACTGCCTGATAAAAAAAACAAACAAACAATGTTCCCACTTATTTATGATCTAGGGTTGCA
The DNA here is from genome assembly GCA_037832545.1 of Rhabdalestes septentrionalis. Lineage (NCBI taxonomy): Eukaryota > Metazoa > Chordata > Actinopteri > Characiformes > Alestidae > Rhabdalestes > Rhabdalestes septentrionalis. The sequence goes on along the minus strand of JBBMFX010000037.1, from coordinate 12,782,107 downwards.
TGTCAAGCAAAAGACCAAAGAAGATGTCAGTCATTACTTTGGCTTTTTTTTAATGGCGTATTTATTTCATTGATATAAACGAAGTTTGTCGTTTTTTCAGAACAGTGATGCATTTTGCCACAGAGCAAAGAGTGTTAAAGCTCTTCTTCAGGAAAGGCATATCGATTTACTGCAATTTTTTAGAAAACAATAAATATCTCGGTCTAATAATTTAGTATTTGCAATGTACATACAAAAATATATGTGTGTTTAAAATGTTCTGTATTTCAGCGTAGATATGACCTAAAACATCACATATTCCCAAGTCCTGAAAGTAAATAAAACGTACCCAGTTATTGGAAATATCATGCCGTATTACATATATGTGAATGCCAGAGGAAATGTATAGGAGGTCATTTGGAGGTAATCATGTGTAGGGTATAGTTATTCTGCTTATCTCACCTTCACAACATACATTAGTTAAAGTGTATCCTGACATGAACAGACTGTTTCCCAGAAAAGCCTGCTTATCAGGCTTACAAAACCATGTCTAAAGCACAGAACTTGGTTTCATTTCTAAGTAACTAAAAGCCTCTCCCCCATTGAGTCAATGTTCTCAACACCAGGAAAACAAAGTGGTGTGCATTGGACTGTTTCAAAGAAAAGATATGTTTTAAATGTGAACCATTATCTGTCTGGGGAGATAAAGTTCCATATCAAAAAGTTCTCAGGATCAGAAATATCAGAAATGTTTATTGCTTTTTTTTTTTCTGATACTGCATTTGTTAAAACTTCTCAATTTAGCATTAAGTTTGAAGAAAAGAAAGGAAAAGCAACATTTTCAGAAAAATTAGGAGTGATGCAAGAGAGAAAGTTGTTTTAAATGCGAAGTGCTTGGAAAACGGAAAAATTTTGCATTAATAACCTGTGCTTAGTACTTAACATACTGTAGAGTAAATTGTTGCACATGTTTCTGTGTAAAATGTTTGTCTCTCTTTCAGCTCACATGTATGATGTGGGAATATAAGGATTGTTTGAAAGTGTCCAGTGATTATACAGCAGACAATGTACTATAACTCAGTTCAGAGACCCCTGTCTTCATGTGTGTTGCTCAGGTGGTGCAGGAGATTCCAGCCAAGAGGAGTCGCCTGAACTGTGACCTCATTACCTCCACCCCTCAGAGCGCCATCACACCCAGAAAGAGAGCGCGCAGAGGGTGTGCTATTAACGGTGGTGAGTTATTAATAAGCATTAATTCAGTACACACACAAATCATCTATACATGTTGTCACAAGCATATTCAATAATTAGGACATGCTTAGTGTCTTGCTTCTTTACTTCTACACTGACGCAGCATCATGAAAACTGCAAGCCTAACTAACCAATCACATGTCAAAAATATTAGTAGCTACACTGTATGGACAAATATATTGGGACACACCTGTTTTTCAGGGTTTTGGGCTAGGGTCATTACTCCCAGTGAAGCAGACCAAGACATTTTGGACAATGCCATGCTTCCAACTTTGCGGACCCAGTTTTGGGAAGAATCTTTTCTATTCCACCATGACTGTGTCCCAGTGCATATAGCAAGACCTTATTTAAACACCTTTAGGATGAACTGAAAAGGAGATTATGATCCAGGCCTCCTTGTCCAAAATCAGTGCCTGACCTCATAAATGCTCTACAGAATGAGTGGACATAAATTCCCACAGAAACTCAAAAGATCTTGAGGAAAGACTTCCACGAAGAGTGGAAGCTGTTATAGTTGCAAAGGGGGACCAATGCAATGGAATTATTTGGGAGTAATTAGTTGGTGAAATTAACTGATTTGTCATTTATTAAAGAAGCAAACAGAAAGATCAATAATGACTGATACAGGGAAACATTTTTTCAGAGAGGAACACTATTACTCAGGGTTCTTGGTTACTATTTTAAATGAAAATCATGCTATTTCCCCCAAACTGAAATCTGTAGAAGCCAGGAACCATGATACGAGTAAGGCTAATGGGAAGTTTGATGAGGCTGAGGATGCAGTTAGCAGCCCTCCCCGCACCACCCTGCTGGGAACCATCTTCTCTCCTGTCTTCAACTATTTTTCACCAGCAAACAAAAACGGTGAGCCCTCAAGTCCTCAGCCACTCTGAACAAAGAATAAACTCTCGTATTCAGCACTACCTGAAGCCTTGCCTGCCCTGTAGTGGAATAATAAAATATTCTCCCTCTGCCTCTCTCCTTCTCTTGTGCTCTGTATCTCTCTGTCTCTCTCTCTGTCTCTGCCCCTCTCTCTCTCTCTCTCTCTCTCTCTCTCTTTCTCTTTCTCTGCCTCCCTGTCTCTGCCTCTCTCTGTCTCCGTCTCTCTCTCTTTATTTCTCTGCCTCTCCGTCTCTGCCCCTCGCTCTCTCTCTCTCTCTGTCTCTCTGTCTCTGCCTCTCTCTGTCTCTGTCTCCCTGTCTCTGCCTCTCTCTTTCTCTGCCTCCCTGTCTCTGCCTCTCTGTCTCTGTCTCCCTCTTTTTATTTCTCTGCCTCTCTGTCTCTGCCTCTCTCTGCTAGTGGTGTCTGGTTCAGAGTCGCCAGGCCAGGCCATGGAGGCAGAGGAGATAGTAAAGCAGTTAGATATGGAGCAGGTGGAGGAGATCCCCGCCAGCACTGCCACGTGTGCTCCACTGTGCCCCAGCACCATGTCCTCTGTAGCCATGAGGCTCCTGCCCCCCATCCACACTCAAACTATAGAGGAAGAGGAGGAGGATGAAGTGACCCATGCTGATCTGCCACCCCTCACAGGTGAAGAAAAATGACCTCACACTTTTTTTCTTCTTTCTTTTTCCTTAAAACTTTGTCTGAAACTAAAACTGGGCAAGGTATAATAATAACAGAATACTTTTTAGGGCTTTAATTAAAAGTAAATAAAACGTATTTTTAAAGTGCCTGTTGCGGACACAAGTCAACAACAAGGAGCAACATAAAACAAGTAAAAATGAGATTAAATAGGGGCAAACAGAGCATGAAAAATATAAAATAAGAAAAGAAAATAAATGACCCGAAAGAAATATGCATATCCAAGTTTATTTGAAGAAAAGCTATTCAAATAAAAATACGGTGCACCAAATGCATGCTTAAAACAAAAGTCTTGAGTTGCTTAAAAGATTCTGTTCCCTGAGCCATCACCTCAGGGTTTTAATCTGGTCCTAGGAATTAATAGGGCTCCTGAATGTGTTGACCTCAGAGTACGGCCACTCAGATGATATTGCAGAAGAGTTTTATATGTTTATTTCTTACCTCAGCCCCTGGCTCTCCTCTGCCTGCGGGATATGTGGAGGTTCCTGCCAGTATACCCATTGATGCCTCGTGTGAAGAGGATTGGGAGGTGTTTGACCCGTAAGTACAACTGGATTATCCTCTGCCTGTGCCTTGTGTCAGCATTTTTCCCCCTGTATTATTCTTTTTAATGAATCGATATTGTCATACTATTATTTGATTTTTTTCATACCATCTATTTCATTACTCCCAAATTTTCTTTTAGTTCTGTGAAGCTAGCAACCGAGACAAATATTTTAGATCAGGGTCACCAGCACCAATGTAGGTTTATGCTAAAATCAAGCAGAAGCTCATCTGATTGCGCTTGTTTAATCAAGTCAAGTAGGTTTATTGTCATTGTAGCCATAAACACACAGCCATAAACAAGGTGAAACAAAACAATGTTCCTAAAGTATCATGGTTCAACTCAAGAACAAAAATGGAAACACCCCAAGGCTACATAAGTGCAGGAAGGGCGAAAAGAGAGCGAGCAAAAACACGAGCAACATAACAGGATGAGACAACATTTAGTTCAGTTGACATTTATTCTTCATATTTATTTTGACTGTATTCTAGCAGTTGAGGTGTGCAAAATGCAGAATACAGGTAAATCTGCAATAAATAATTGCACAGGTCCTTGATGGTGTAGGATATATTGTTTAAAGTGAGAGTTGTGTGTGTACGTTGTTTGAAGCAGAACAGTTCAGAGTGATAATGAATTGTATGCTGTCTCAAACATCTGATTAATTAGATTATTTCTTGCTGGGTTGGAATCCAAGCCCACAGCCACACCAGTGCTTTGCTAATTATATTATTAGCCTGTTTAATTGTTTGGTGTTTGCTCTGTAGGTACTTCTTTATCAAGCATGTACCTCCACTGACTGAGGAGCAGCTCACCCGCAAACCTGCTCTCCCTTTAAAGACGCGCAGCACGCCAGAGTTTTCCCTCGTCCTGGACCTGGTGAGTGTTAATTCATTAATGAACGATTATGCCTCAGTTGTGGGAATGTAAACCTAAAATCAAATTATATGATAAATACAACACAGAGGCCAGAATAGCAGAACACTGTTGTGTATACTGAGACTGTGGTGTTTTTTTTTGTTTTTTTTTAAAGGATGAAACTCTGGTCCATTGTAGCTTGAATGAGCTTGAAGATGCAGCACTGACTTTTCCGGTGCTTTTCCAAGATGTCATTTACCAGGTAGGCCCAGAGGAGGTGATGTATTAAGACTGCTAAGCTGATGAATGGTGGCTGAAGCACCAAGGGTTGTATCTGTAAGATTGTATTCTCTTGTTTTAGTGTGTGAAGACAGTTCGAATACACTATGTGGAAAAAAGTATTGGGACACACCTGTTTGTGCAGGCTTCGGGTTAGGCACCTTACTTCCAGTGAAGGACGGTCTTAATGCGTCAGCTGACCAAGACATTTTGGACGACGCCATTCTTTCAACTTTGTGGACACGGTTTGGGGAAGAACCTTTTCTGTTCCAGCATGACAGTGTCCTGGTGCACAATGAGAGCTCAATAAAGACTGGAGGAGCTTGGTGTCGACGAACATGACTGGTCCACACAGAGTCCTGACCTCAACCCCATTCAACACCTTTGGGATGAACTGGAACGGAGATTGTGATCCAGACCTTCTCGTCCAACATCAGTGTCTGACCTCATAAATGCTCTACAGAATGAAAGTGAAAAGTGACCATTCTGTCATATGTGAACGCTCCATAGCACACTGCGAACAGCACTAAATTTTCCCTCTGCATTTAACCCATTCAACTAATGAAGCAGCGGGCAGCCAGGAACACGGCACCCCGGGAGCAGAGTGTGCGAACAGTACCTGGCTCACTGTACCTCAGAGCTGCTTAGCAGTGTTGGAATTTGAACCCATGACTTCTTGATCATAGGGCGAACGCCCTAACCACGAGGCTACCAGCTGCTCAAGTTGCCACAGAAGATCCAAAATCTTGTGGAAAGCCTTACAAGAAGAGTGGAAGCTGTTAAACTGCAAAGTGGGGGACCAACTAATGTATTCGAATGCAGTGTCATTAAAGTCAACATTTGGGTAACGATCAAGCGTCCCAATAATTTGGTCAGTATAGTGCATTTCCACAAGAGGGGGCCAAAGCACCACTTTGATGGTGGAGGTTGGAAAGTTGCAGGTGAACTCCTGTAGGAAGAGGTGGGATCGGGCTACTATCCCATACTGTTTTGCTGTTTGATTTTTATGTTTACTTTCATTACTTGTTGGGTTAGGTGTCCAAACTGTTGAATTTTCTTGTGGAAACCGAGTGTCAAATGTATGAACACACATGACATTCTTCTTTCTTCCATCCCTCAGGTGTATGTACGGTTGAGGCCATTCTTCAGAGAATTTCTTGAACGTATGTCTCAGATTTATGAGGTAATTGTTTTTCCTTCAGTCCCCCCACCCCACCTTAATTCCATTCAAGATTATGTAAAACATATTATTTGATTTTAGGCCAATCTCTGTTCTATGTGTTGTTTTTTCCCCCCTAGATCATTCTTTTCACTGCCTCAAAGAAAGTTTACGCTGATAAGTTGCTGAACATCCTTGATCCGAAGAAACAGTTAGTTCGGTTGGTACATTCATGTTATGTATGATTTATTACAATTTAATTGGAAAGACATGTAATGGTTCAGAATTACTGGGGAAAAATACTTCCATTAAGTCCCCGTTGTTGACATACAAGGTCTTGTCCCATCAGCAACAATGAAGACTTTTGCTGTGCGGTCAGTTACTCTTTTATTAATCATCCTGAGAAAATGTATTTATCAACAGTATTGTCTGTTTATTTTATTGAGGTACACTATATGGACAAAAGTATTTGGGACACTAATTTTCAAGACTTTGGGCTAGGCCCGTTGCTTCCAATGAAGGACAATCTTAATGCCATGCTTCCAACTTTGTGGACCCAGTTTGGGAAAGAACCTTTTCTATTCCAGTATGACTGTGTCCCAGTACAAAAAGCAACTCCATCAAGACGTGGCTGGAGGAGTTCAGTGTGGAAGAACTTGACTGGTCCACACAGTATCCTGACCTCTGAACTGGAACAGAGATCGTGATCCAGACCTTGTCGTCCAACATCAGTGTCTGACCTCATAAATGCTACAGAATGAATGGACACACATTCACACAGAAACTCCAAAATCTTGTGGAAAGCCTTCTAAGAAGAGTGGAAGCTTGGTGTAATGTTCAGGCGTCCCAATTCTTTTGTCCGTGTAGTGTGTGTCCTGTAGTGCTAGGTGTTGGTAACAGAATCCACCCTTTAAGCTTCTAGTTTGGTAGATTGCTCTAGTGGCTTTGATTACAGAGCAAGTCTAGGTTTTGGTTCGAGTGGTGTTGAGTGCCAGCATATGGAGGATCCACAGGATCTTCAGGTGTCTGCTCTTTGGTTTGTCTGCATTATTTATCGTCCTGGTGTCATTGTTGCAACTGAATCGTTTCTTTTCCCACTCTTTCTTTGTCCATCGTGATTTTAGGCATAGGTTATTTCGAGAGCATTGTGTCTGTGTACAAGGGAACTACATTAAGGACCTGAATATCCTTGGAAGAGATCTGTCAAAGACCATCATTATTGACAACTCACCGCAGGCCTTTGCTTATCAGGTGAAATGAAGAAGATACAACCACCATTACTTGGTGATACGTCCATCCAGAATTTTTTAAAATCCAATGTTTACATCACAGCCCCAGTGCACTGTATCTAGTACAAACCAGGAATTTTGTTTTTTAAACCAGGAATTTTGAAATTTAAAATAGCAAATATACAAGCTTTGGCCATGTTTAAAGGGTTCGACTACTCTGCAAAATACTGAGCAGTCAAACCCTGTAAACAAGGCCGAAGCTTGTGTATTTGTCCTTTTTTAATATTTTATATATTAAACTCCATATAATTGGAAATTAAATAAAAAACGTAAAATAGAATTTGATGTGTGATAGCTTTTGCTAAAACTAACTCCTATCATTGCTCTGTCCATAGCTGTCCAATGGGATACCGATTGAGAGCTGGTTTGTGGACAAGAATGACAATGAACTTCTCAAGCTGGTTCCATTTCTGGAGAAGCTGGTAGAGTTGGTATGTCAGTCTGTGTAATTCTCGCTGATTACCATGTGTTTGTAAAGCATCTGTACTGAGAGTGTGGAGAAACAATCTGTAACAAGCAGAATCAGAAATCTTAACTGTTCCCAGGGGACATTGCTTATGTAATGACTTTGTAGACCCACAGACACAGAGACAAGAACGATATAAAATATAGAGCGTCTAAACAAATCTAAATAAAAACATTTGTATAGGGAAAAAAACTTCATAAAAATTCACTATACTACATACACACATGCTGGGGTATAAATACTAAAGATGCGTAATAGTATCTATATATTTGATATAATTTCCATTAACATTTTTCAGTAAACTTGACCCTAAAATTGACACTCTTTGGAAAATAACTCTAAAACTGAGCAACATTCTAGAGTGCAAAATCTTTGCAAAGTCTGTGTTGATGTGTATCCTTACACAAACTTACACAACATGCCAGGCAAGTGTAAATTTCAAGATATTTAAGATATTTGGCACGAAAATGAAGAATGTAAGGACTGGCTCGCCCAGAGTGATGATGACAGAAGAGCAAAATGCAAAGTATGTAAATCCATAATTCTTCTCTCCAGTATGGGAGAGTGTGCATGCAACTGGGAAAAAAAACATACTGCGAAGATGAAGACGCCAAAAAGATCCACCTGCTCTCGACTTCCCATCCCTGCGCTTCTCCAGTCGTCCATATCGAGCAGCTTTACAGTAAATAGAGCTTCAGAATGGCCCATTTTACTGTGGCCATTTTCAGATCAAACATGCTATAGAGCAGTGGTCCCCAACCTTTTTATCCCCGCGGACCGGTCAATGCTTGACAAATTTACCGCGGACCCGGGGGGGTGGGGGTTGATTGTTGATACATAGATCAGTGGTCCTTTATTTCGTCACGACCCGGTTTAATATAAGAAATCCGGTCATTTCTTCAAAACAAAACATCGTTTAGTCTCTGAAAGTAAATAAAAAGGAAATACTTTTTCCGTGCAGCCCACGGACCGGTACCACGCGACCCACGGCCCGGTACTGGTCCGCGGCGGTTGGGGACCGCTGCGATAGATAAAAAGCGTCTGCTAAATAATGTAAATGTAAATGTAAATATAGAGGATGTCAGAGATGGAGTTGTGAGGTTTTGGCCCATTCAACAGGTTGAGCCGCCTGTATTCAACAATGACATAAACGCAGTATTGAATTCTGTAATCCCTTTAAATGCCCAGCATCCAACGTTATATTGGACATTTCTTTATACGAGAGGTCCTGGAAATTCTGCTTTTTGGTCACGGAATGACATGGAAAAGTGGGGGAATTTTAAGTCAGACTTAGGGTGGAAATCCTGTGTATAAAGGATTTCTTCATTTGTACTTTGTTTTTTAACCTCCAGGATGAGGATGTGCGACCACACGTCCGTGACCGCTTTCGTCTGCATGACCTGCTGCCTCCTGACTGAGGCACGAGTGCGGACTCCTGCAGCTCAACACGAAGTAATAAAGACAGAAAAGGAAAAAAAACAAACTTTTTAAAAATTTCATTGCCATAATTTTTCCCCCCCTCTCTAATTTCTCCATCCCTTCAGTCATAAAAGGAAAAAAAACGAGATTTTTAAGCATTTGAAAATCGACTTTATGAACTTATATGAATAGATGTGTAAATGTAACTGCTTTACGTGTCAAGGACCAAGATCTCTCCACCCTCTGAGTCTCAACGCTAGGAGAATTATTTTTTTCTTCTTTTTTTGTGCGATTATAGATGGAGTGGTCCTGGGATTTTTTGGTTTTTGTTTATTTTTTTCATTTTTTTATCCAGTTGTTACAACCCATTTGAAGTGAAAGTGCAAAGAAGAGGAGGATCTCTTTTTGTGTACTTTGGTGCTCCAATGGAACTGTAGCACTCGGTGGCTAAAGACCAATTCTATAGGAATGGCCAGCAAAAAAAGGAAAAAGAAAACATGTGGGTGAGGAAAGAGATTATTTCTGTACATTTGTGTTTTTAAGTGTTTCCCTTTGTCTAATCCATTGTGCATTCCTCAACATTGCCATTGCTTATTCTGTGGTTCTGATCAGTGGCTCATGGTTTTAGTATTACTGTCTTGAAGGTTCACTCGTCTCTGTTTGCCAGAATAATGTTTTCCATTCTCAGAGAGAATGTTCCCCTCATGTAAGGCAGGACCGTAGTGAGACCTTCAAGTTTTAATTTTCGGTATTGGAAGTCTGGTGGCGTGGCTTTATCTAATTTTTACCTATTTCTACATCTGCACCTTCAAGATTTCAAGTTTCCAAAAGCTTTTGCTGTTAACCTTTTATAATTTTCTACTCTGGTTCGTCTCTCTGTCACACGAGTTTTCATATCAAGCCTTTTTTTTTATAGAAATATATTTTTTTAACTTACATATTCATTACTCGTTATGATTTTAGTAGTAAACTTTGACATTTTAATGTAAAGATGGGAGCCCATGTAGCACAGTTCACGTTGTGCAAATCTCCCCACACAAAAACTGCAAAGATGCGATTGCTTGGTTTGTAGCACTAGTTTATGAGCATCAAGACTCATCTCTGTGGTTTAAAGTCATCCTGTCAGTAGTTCTTGTTCCTTTTCTGGTGTTCATGGTTTTAAAATGCAGTAAGAGGCCCTTAAACATGAATGTGTTTCTCATGGAAAGGCTAGGAAAGCAAATCAACAGTACCCTTCTTTATTTCTTTCCATTATTCTTTCATAAAATGTCAGTTTTGGGTTGTAGACTTTAGTATATATATAACAAATTATGGTAAGAAAGAAAATAACTTCAATGCACCTGTCATCATGATGGTTGTTAGATGTTTAAGCTTTTTGTGAGCATAGTTTTAAAAAGTGAGCATGAGGGTTCAGTAGTTTTGCCTGTGGTGCCATAACTCCATTTTCCAGACTCATCAATATGTGCCACTGTTTGTTTTTAAGGGAGTTGCTCAATGAAACAGGCTAATGTGGCAAATAATGAGTGGAGTCCAGCAGCCACCCAATAAGAGTAAGGTCCCTGGCATTGGCGAAGGGAAACATTTCATCCTCTGTTGTCATTCTGGACTGAACTGTTCCGTTAAAGCCCCAGCGAAGACGATGACCTCCTGTCACACTTTTCACTGAAGAGAGAGAGAGGGTTCAAAGTTTTGCATAACACACAATTGTTGACATGGAAGGAAAATCATTGTGAGCCGTCTGAAGTTAAACTTACCAACTCTATCGATGTTCTTTTCTCGAATGCTGGTGATGGGAACCATTGGTTCTTTGTGATGTCAAGTACACACACACATACATGTGGGTGCCCTACATATACCTCTGGCTGTTTCGTTTTTTTTTAATATGTAGATATATAACGTAATATAACCTTTATTTTTAATTGCAAAACATTGATTTGTACATGAATTGTATATAACATTTATAACCATTTTTTGTTTTAGCCTTCTCTTCTACAGTAGAGGATCCCAATCCTGTTCCAGGCCACTTCCCTTTTTTGTTTTTTCCCCTCTTTTTGAGCACATCCAACCAAACCAGTCCTTAATCTCGTCGTGGGCTTGGTCAGGTGTGTAGAGGAAGGAAAATCCACATCAAGCCATATTAAAAGTCTGACGTCTGGTTCCCATCACCACTGAGAATTTTGAAAAAGTTAGTTAACTTAAGCATGTCCGTTTTTTTAATTTGTTCTGATTTTTCAGTATCGGTGCCATTTTGGATTTCTAGCCTATTTACTACTTATCTAGAATTCAGTCCGATTATATTTATAATGATAAGTTTGGAATTTATTTGTGTCGGATGTCCTGGCAGGGGCTTGGTCCGTCATTTGCCTTGTTCGACCATTTTGTTGAGAACCATACGACTGCGCAAGAACCATCTAGAACTTCAGCCAAGGTTTAAAGCTATAGTTAACTCTGCTTCTCTGTGAAATATTAAGACCTTCTGAGTAACCTTCTGTGTTAAAAAAAAAAAAAAAAAAAAAAGCGCTTCTGTAATCTCCTTTTTCTCCTTTGCGAATCTACTTAATATGTAGTAGGAAAGTAAGAAAGTATCTGTACCCTTTACAAGTTTAGTCGTTTAAAGTTGTACCAATAATTGTAAAGCAATGGAGGGATGTAGAAAACAATGCCGAAGACAAGGGGGAGGGGGAGGGGAGGGGGGGAAACGTGATCCCAAGGATCCTGCTCTTAGGACAAGCTTGTATTATTCTTTCTAATTGAAAGGGTTCACAAGCACAATTAACTTTACAAGCAAAAGGAGTGGATATATAGTATGGAAATGGTGATTATGTATATTGTAATATTGCATTGCACATACAGTAGCAGTTACTACAGATTTCCCAGCGCCACAGTCATGCCGTCGTGTGCGATTCTGACTTTTATGCAAAGTTCAGCTAGCGTCCGATAAGGTGGCTCCAAGTATCGGAGGGGGTCGCAGTGATGTACCAGCGCGTGCACTCCCTCCCGAACAGAGACTTATTTTCTACGATTGTCAGAGCTGTAGCATTTTATGCACACAAAAAAAAGGTGGTAAAGACATTTCATACGTGCGAGTTCATTCAAATGTACATTCCCATTTTTATTGTACAATGAGCATTGTACTGGAAAAAAATACATGCAGCTTCATGTAAAATCCTTAAAGTAAGGAAACTTTTTGTATTTTTTTTTATTTCGAAAAGGCATGTCATATCTACTTTTTAAATGTATTAATGAAGATTTAACTTTACATCAAAAGGAGTGTTTTTCTTACTATAATATTATGTGTATGTATGTATGTTAGCACAGTGTCACTGAACTGTTAATTCATAGCATGTAGGGGGAAGATTTAAAAAAAAAAAAAAAAAAAAAAAGCCTGTTTTTGTGGGGAAATCCTTAATTAAATTTTAACCATGGCACTTTTTCTGCAGAAATGAAAACCGTTTCAGAGCTGTTTTATTATGTCCAAAGGCTGTGCTGGATGGGTTGCATTGATCACATCGCAATGAATACAATGTTTTACATTGCTGTTTTTTTTATGTTGTTCAGAATTCAGAACTGTCAGTTATTGAAAACATGCATGTGTCTTAAACATATGCTAGCAAACCCTAAAAATCAAGGGTCCCAATACTTTTGTCAATACAGGGTACATCCTGTTCAGAAGTTTGATTTTCATTCATATAAAACATGGCTCTGCCATCCTTACACACAATGTAAACAAAGTCCAGACTGGTGTAATTCTGGTTCCCCGCTGGTGGAATGAGCTGCCTAAGATGACCACAGCAGCAGAATCCCTCTGTATCTTCAAGAGTCTTCTGAAGACGCCTCTGTTCAACTCTTAGAACTCTCCACTTATTCTCATATGGTCCAGGAACTGGAGTGTTTCCACAGCTTGTCTGTCACTTTGGATAAAAGAATCTTCCAAATGAATGTAAGTAAAATGATACATAAAAACCTGCAAAAATTGTACAAGGATTCAGGATAGTGTCTCTTGCTTTTGGCTGAAATTAGTAAATGGTTAGGTTTTGATTTAAACAGTAGCTTTTAGTATTGTGGAGCCGAGTATTGACGATCATGTAGGGGTTGTATTTTTGTTTTGCATTTATAGCAGAGGCCCTATAGGACATTATCCATACTTGGTCTCAAACATACACTATTATAGTCTCACAAACACTACCCTCTTACATACAATAGTCTCACACACACCACTACTCTCACACTTAGTATCAGTCTCACGTACACTAATATACTCATTCGCATATACTACTATACTCCTCGTACATGTGTATGTGAGACAGTATAGTGGTGTGTGTGTGTGACTAGTGTATGTGAGCGAATATAGTAATATGTGTGAGAGTATAGTGGTGTGTAAGAAACTATTAGTATATGTGAGAGTATAGTTGTGTATGTGAGCGAGTATAGGAGCGTTTGTGAGAGTATAATAGTGTATGTGGGAGACCATGTATGGAGAAAGGGCCTCTCATAGATTTACGTCACCTCTCAGATTCCTTTGAGGTTTTCGGACCCGCTGGTCCTTCCCATCACCAAGGCCGGCGCTGCATTGTCTTTCATCTTTTACTCGAGTGATGGTGTGAATTACACACGGCCAACAGTCAACACAGGGAATGAATTTTTCAGTGTCGGCGCTCCAAATCTGTTCACACCCCTGTCTTTAATTAGGTTTCTGCCGTGAGGTCGGGTTGCAGGAGATGACGCAGGCAGGTGAACTCAGCTATTTGTTGGTGTCCAGACTGCCTCTACCTTTTCCAACGCGTGATCCTTGATTTCGCCTAATTTGTCCCATAAAATTGGGATTAACTGACTGACATATGGATCTATAGGGCTACCGGATCAGGCGATAGCAAAGACCGCTTATTCATTTAGCACACATGGCATCTTAAATCCCGTGGCCTTTCTTCTAGTCCACACTTTTGAGACATCAACGCGATGATTTCACAAGAGAAATGGGACACCCAGTCTTTCTCTCTCGCTCTATCTATCTATCTATCTATCTATCTATCTATCTATCTATCTATCTATCTATCTATCTATCTATCTATCTATCTATCTTTCTATCTTTCTTTGTGTACATCTGTCTGTGTTTGTCCATCTGTCTCCATCTTTCCATTTAGGTCTGTCTTTTCTGTATGTCTATAACATCTATCTGGCTTTCTCTACATATTTATAAAAATATGTAGATATATTATTTGTGCAAATATATGTAAATATACACATCTATACATTTGAATCTATTTTTTTTCATAAATATATACGTTTCATAAGATGTTTGACAAATGTAATTGACAAGACCTTCCTTCCGTTTAGACGTAATGCAAAGTTTTTGTGCTGTTACAAGTAGCTGGAAAGCTCGAACACCATAAGGTGTTAATGCTATGAATTAGTCACTGTTTAGGTACTTTTGTATATTTTATACATTTATATAATAGGTATCAGCAGATTCTAAACCTTTTCATCTATAACCTGCATCAATCTGTGACCATATATGATTAAAACTCTGGGTCATGTCATAATGGATGTGGTTTCCACAGTAATATAATCATATAAATAATGCTATTTAAATAAAAAATAACTTTTTTTTTTTTTTTTTAAATAACTCTCAGCAAACTTCTGGAACATGTTAGCATAGAGACGTTTGTCCTCCTCGTGCTGCTCCTTGATGTGTTTCTGGCACAGCAGCACCTGACTCTTTGCGGTCTTATTGGCTGGATAGAGCTGTACAACACGCTGGAAGTCATCTCTTGCTCGGTCACATTCCTTCATTACAACAAGTGCCTCTCCTCGCCTGAACAAAGCTTTCTCATTATTTGCATCCATCTCCAATGCCTTGTCACAGTTCTCGAGGGCTGGGTTGGGGTCCTATAGTTTTAGTTAATGTCTCTGGTTATTCATGAACTAGTTATATGTTTCTGAGGAATCATTTCAGGCTGGAGTATAAATGCTATAGAGAAACAGCCTATTAGTAGTTGTTAATTCGGAAGGTTGTTTTACTTAAGGGCCAAATTGGAAAAATAAATGGAAATTCGGTAGTTTTACCCCTTCATTATTTCCCCTTTTCCCCCTTCATTTTCCTTTATTTAAAGGCGGTTGGTTTCATAGTGACTGTGGTCTCATTAACATTATAAAGGCTCTGACCTTTCAGAATGTCTGATCAGTTTTTCTGTTATTGTATTTGAAACCCTTAGTATATTGATCTGGGGTCGCGTGCTGGTGATGTGGGCGGGGCCTATCAGAAACCGCGCGCAGGTCTGGAGAGTTTACACACAGTTTAGAAACAGACACAGACACACCTGGCTGATGGAGCACTAAGGACGAGACTATGGTTCTCCCAGAGCTGTGTCTGCGTGTGGAGGTGTGGATGGAAAAGGATAAACAACTCGAACTGTCCTCGGTGGGTCTGTGTTTAAAACACAGCCTGATCTGATCTGACGACCTCCCAGGGCTGAACCTCTCTTCACCTCTTCACCTCACCTGGAGAACCTTTAGCCTCTGAGAAAATGCACCGCAGAGGATTTTTACTCATTCTGACCACGTGTAACATTTTTGGTAAGCAGTGTGTCCGCATTATACATATATATATAACTATACGAGTAGCCAATATGTATATATGTATGTATGTATATATATATATATGTATGTATATGTATATGTATGTATGTATATATGTATGTATATA
>JBBMFX010000037.1:12745730-12758425 GCA_037832545.1 Rhabdalestes septentrionalis | reverse complement strand
CTGTGTGTGTTGAATGAATGCATTAATTTCAATCAATTAATGACTTAACACGTTTTTTTAAATTACGGTCATTAATCGCACCATGTGACTTTAACCCGGTGTGTGTTCTGTCAAAACAGTTCATCGAGATGTGCTCCCAGGCCCTTCTGCCCATGTGCAGTTCTAGTCAGTGTTGACAAATCTAGCGAGTTTTGGTCAAACCTTAGTAATTTTCCAAATGTCGCCAGGACTGTCCTGTAAGTGCGAGGTCTTGCTTTCACCACGGACCAATTACTTACCTGCTTCTCCTTTGCTTGAAATAAAATTATTTAATGTGTCCGTTTATTTTTATTTTTTCCTATTTATGTATTTTTTCTTCTGATGCACTTATATTACTAACAGCGACATTTGGCGACTTTTCAAGCAGACTTAAGCTACTTTCCACTGAAAATAGTCTATCAATTCGGAACTAGCTAGTAATTGGGAAGCTGATTTATCTGTGCTATCTTGTGTTGGACACTGGTTTATCTCTGCTGTCTTGCGTTATATACTGGTTTATCTGTGCTATATCGCGGTTAACACTGGTTTATCTGTGCTATCTCGCGGTTAACACTGGTTTATCTGTGCTATCTCGCGGTTAACACAGGTATATCTGTGCTATCTCGCGGTGGACACTGGTTTATCTGTGCCATCTTGCGGTGGACACTGGTTTATCTGTGCTATCTTACGGTAAACACTGTTATATCTGTGCTATCTCGCGGTTAACACTGTTATATCTGTTATATATTTAAAAACAGTTAAACATTTACACCCAGTTAAATAAAGGTAAATACATAGTTACTCCAAGTTTAGATAGATTTAAAACACTGGATAAATACAATGTTTACCTTTCAGTTGGTTTTCAAACTTCACTGCTTGAAAGCCCTATTGAAGCATTTTACCTCTCTGACACTAGATGGCAGTGTCTATACTCCCATACACGGTATGTATTAATGTATATATAGCATTCAAACCACTGACAGGTGAAGTCAACACTGATGTTCTCTCACAGATGTCTGAGTGATTTTAAGAGGAACTAGACTGTTATGTCTGGACGACCAGGTCAGAACATTTTCAAATAAACAGGTCTTGTGGGGGGTTCCTGTACATTGGCCATTTTCATACCAAAAGTGGACCAAGTTTCACGCAAGGGTCTCTACAATAAAGAGTGAATACTAATCTGCTAATATATACGTTCACACACACATAGGCATATATGTGTGTGTGTATGTGTGCGTGTCAGAAGGATGTGGGTTTGCATCTCACGTCTGCTGAGTAGGGGTGTGCAGAGCGGCCACTATTTGTATCTGTATTTGTACTTGTTAAAATGGAAAATTATTCGTATTTGTATTTGTATTCGGGTAAAATATATGTTAAATAGGGGAGGGGAGGGGGCGTGGCGTTCCGAATACAAATATTTTTTTTAAGTATTTGTCCGAATACAGTATTCGTAAAAAACACGTTATTTGTGCCAATCCGAATAACGTATTCATATTTGTCTCCACCCCTACTGCTGAGGTTCTCCAGAGTAAGGTACAGTCCCCACACACTGCTCCCTGCGCCCCTCATTGGTGGCAGTCTCCTGCTTCACTTGGTGGATGAGTTAAACCCAGAGATTTTCACACTGTTCATGCATGACCAAATGTGTGTATTTGTCAGGCATTAAAACTACTGAACATCAACTAGTTAGATTAATGTTTACAATGAAAATCTGACAAAAACCACAAGACTCACATTAGCTGTAGAACACCCACTGCAGGTTTGTGTGGAAAATAAGGAAGGTTGGTGGCAATCGACCATCACTGTACTAAGTAACATCCAGCAAGTTCATTTCAGTAGCTCACATTAAACGAACAGATTGCTGAATACTTAATTTAATTTCAGCATCCTGGTTGGGGCTGGTGATCTTTTTATGTAAACATCATAGCTACACATCCCTGAATGTAATATTCCAAAGAGATGTTTAGCTAAGATATAATGGATTTATGGATTTTATCAGCAAAATGTATTTGTCCATGTAAAAGTGAACCTAATTAACCACACCTGATTAAACTCATCAGTGAGGCAGTAAAGCCTCTGTGAGCTGATCTCAGATGGTTAAAGGAGAGAAAATGCAGACGTCTGAAGAGTTGGTGCTCCAGTGTCTCATCACAGGTCTGGCACTCCTAAATTTGGGCTTAGATGGAACCAGAGATTTTTTATGAGGGTCAGAATGTCTTGGGCTTGCAGTCTTCCTGCCCTAAGGGAAGGTGATCATTGGGCCATTGGCTCATCTCAGTGACTCGTCTTTATATTTTTTCATTTCAAACTCAAAGTCTTCAGGCTAAGATGAATTAGGAATCTGAAAGATACATACAGAAAAATGGGCTGTTGCTTGTCAGGCCATTTAGCTCACTTGTTTAAGATGTGACTTCAGAAATATGAGTTTGTGAGATCAAACCCAAGTCTTTAGCTTTAGGGCTTACATGGCAGACTTCATCTGAAAGTTAGAATAAAGCTGTGGCCTCCTTACTAGAAAATTGTGTGATTAAGCCTAGTCATGGATTACATAGTGCTGTGAATAGATTTTCCACTGAAAAGGAAAGGGTAGTCTAGGGCTAGGCTTCATCCCTAACTGGGAAACAGACCCCAAACGTCTTGCATGTCACACTTCATCTGAAAGCCTGCCTCCACACTGGTTCTGTAGCTCTGAATTTAAGTTGTGTCTCAAGCATAGATGGTTGTGGGATCAAACCTCAGTCTTTACCTTTACGTCTTGCACATCACACTTCATACTTCATTTCTTTTAAATATTAGCTAGCATGTCAAGCCTAGTAGCTCACTAGCATTAGCTCTGGTCTTTATATTGGCAAGATGTAGGCTCTAATTGGAATTTTTGCATGTCACAGTTTATGTACGTGAATGTATTTCCTGGCTCTGTAGCCCAAAGTCTCATCTAATGTCTCAAAAACAGAAGGTTGTGGGCTCAAGCCTGAGTCTTTAATTTGTTTTGAATCTCAGATATCTCAAAATTGACCTAAGCTTCTGGCCCAGCTCCGTAGCTCACAGTTTAAGTTAATATCTCAAAAACAGAAGTTTGTGAGATCAAATCAGAATCTTTAACCTTATCTTGCACGTCAAACTTTATCTCAAAGCCAAATATTAAAAAAAAAAAGCATTTGAGGCTGTCAAGCCCAATAGCTCCCTTGGTTTGATAGTGCTTTTAGGAACAGAAATGCATGGGATCCAATCTGGCTTTTGTCTCGGAAGTCACATTTCATCTGAAAGTGAAATGCCCATAAAAAAGTCCCAGATTTCAAGCACTGGTGGCTCAATGGTGAAAGTGTTGCTTTTAAGGCTGGAGGTTGTGGGTTTGAATGTAGTTCAATTGCTTTATGTCTCATCTAAAGATCAGATCAGACCTAAATGTCTAAATGTCAAATTTCCAAAAAAACATGTGAGTGAGCTGTGGGATCCTGTGGCTCAGTGGTAAGAGCAGTGCTTCACAGATACAGAAGTCATGGGTTCAAGTCCTGGGCCGGGGTCTCCACAAACACCAATAACTAGCTGATCAGGGTTGTCTTGAACAGTAGCCTTTATCTAAACGTCAATTGTCCAAAAAAAGGGTGTGAGTGCTGTGGCTCAGTGATAAGAGCAATGCCTCAAAGATGGGAGGTTGTGGGTTCTATTCTGACCCTTTAGCTTTATGTATTAAACATCAGACCTAATCTAAAGGGCTAATATTCAAAAGTAAGGTCTGAGTGCTGTGGGATCCTGTAGCTCAGTGGTAAGAGCAATGCCTCCAAGATTCAGAGGTCATGGGTTCGAGTCCTAGGCAGGGGTCTCACAAACACCAGTACCTGAGAAAGGGGGGGGAACTCATTGCGTCGGCCCCCCCCGGGTTCCTGTGCGATAACCTGCTGGGGTTATAGAACCTGAAACCAGAGACAGCAGGGGGTTTTACTGTGCAAAAAATGGCGTTCAACTTTTCATCCAGCTGGAGAACAAACTAGCTTTTAACTTTAGTGTTTTTAGAAAGTTTGTTTCCTCCAACTGTCTTAAAAGTTTGTTTTCTTCATAATTTCTAAGCATGTTTGGCAAGATTTGAACCAAGACCCTGCAGTTTTAGAGGTGAGGACTTTACCACTACTCCACCAAGTCTCTCATGCAGGCCAAGCTTTTATTTTTGGGGGTTTGTCTTGAAGATTGGATGAGTGGTAAAAGAGTCCAACGTAAGTTCTGCAAACAGCCCATCTCAGGTAAAACCATGCTTTATAATGAAATCTTAAGTAATCCTGGTTGATACCAGAGTGTTATCAACAGTAAGTGTCTCAGAATCAGAAGAATCTTTTTTATTTTAGAGGGAATTGCTAATGGTCTCTTGATTTGAATCGTCTGCAATTATCAGGTTTATAATTAGAGGCTTCTTTGAAGTTTCGTGCTCTGGACGGTCATTTGGCTTCTTGTTGACAGAACAAGGAGACCTGGTTGGACAGAACGAACAGAACAATGACAATGAGATTTGGATCAGTGGTGGATGAGGTGAAGATTGTAGTGTGACTTTTACTAGAACATTTTCTACTGGTGGGTCATCAGTGAGGTTCTGAAGACTCCCATTTGTGGAAACCTGTTTCTCTGACAGCATCATGTGTTTTTGCGTACTTGGGAGATTTTGTAGCAAATCAACAATACTTTTGATTCACACTCACCGTTCCAATTTCATGAGAGTGGAACGTATGGCTAAGCAGCACTGGTCTTTTTGTGGAACACATTTTATTCATTTCAGACAGCTGAAAAACCTTTACATCAACTGTTCTTTAGAGAACCACTTTTGTAAACAAGATGAAACAGTAAAGTTTGAAGAACTTCCATAAAGGATCTATGAAAAAACATTAACCAGTTAAATGACCCGTTATGGGAAGGTTCCTTAAACCCTGGTTCTTCATCCTCACATCTGGTTTATAAGATCAGATGTGTTCAGATTTGCAGGAAAGTGTGCCTCAGGGACTGGAAATCACAGTCTGCACTCTGGTCCATGGACAAATATCTCTTCAAACTATATGTTTTCACACTTGCTGATGACAAAGGAACCTTAAACCTCCAACTGTATTACAGCAGTCTTTGGAGCTCAGCATTCGAGTGGAGGACCTGATGCACCTGTCCCAGCTCATCGTGTTCTTCTAAAGACCTTGATTGGTTGGATCAGTGATTTGTGTGCTAGAAGGGGGATCTCCAGGAGGAGGACTGAAGACCACCTGGTGTTCCAGCATAGAGCTAGTTCACGAGCTACTGAGGGGAAATGGGTTTGTTAGAAGTGTTTTCAAGTCCTGCTCCTGCAGAGTGTTTTCACTGTTTCAACACATCTGATCCAACTAATCAGCTCCTCAACACACCCTCACTGTGTTGAAGTTCATTTCATAAATAAGGGAAAACACTTAAAGATGGCATTGGTGTCCAGGACCAGAATCAGGAAACCATGTTAGAGAACGAAAACATCACACTCTGGAGGCAGCTGTGCTATAAAAAAAAAACTGAGAAGATGAAGATTTTCCAGTATTTCGCAGCCTTGGTCCTGGAGGCCACCCTGCTCTGCACATTTAAGCTCTTCCCAAACAGATGGGGCTAGTTAATGAGCTGATTAGTGGATCAGGTGTGGTGGAGCAGTGAAAACACCTCAACGTGCAAAGCTGGAAGCCCCCTGGACCATGACTGAGACAAATTAAAAAAAATTTGCCGGTCATCTGCACAAACACTTCTCCCAAAATAAGGACAGGAGAATGAGTTTTAATAACAGCTTTGACTATAGTTTCTGTTCATTTAAACAATAGTGTGGTTTGATTGAATGATACATAGAACTTGGTCTCATACCTGTCACGTATAGAGATGAAGAAGCTCGTGTGAAACAACATTAAATTTTGCAGCTGCCTGAGTCACTGACTTCTTTTCCAGTTTCCGCTAGAGTGTAACTAGATCTGGCGCCACCTTGTGGACGTGTGTACCAAAATACAAGTGTATTCAATTAACTTAAAATGATTAAACAATATTAACAAAATAAATATCAATATTGTGCTGAAAAATATATCATATGATCAATTTATTTTCTCCCACCTCTAGTGGAGCCCCCTGTTATAAATGGACAGATAAACAAAATAGCTCTGTCTGCTTATAATAAAGTATTCAAGTTATTTGTCAACGAACAGTGTTCACAAATAATGTATTCACTTTAATTCCTGAGGAACACAGAGCAGGAGTGACAGCAGCGAGGAAAGACAGGCTTCAGTCAGATGGAGCTTTTTTATGTCAGCTTACGGTAAAACAAATAATATGGACAAAAGTATTGGGACGCCTGACCTTTACACCAACAGGGATATTAATGCATTCAGATACATAGACTTTGGAGTTGGTCTTCCTTTGTAGCTGCTATAATGGTTCCACCCCGCATGCCCCCAAACAGCTAGGAATATTTGTTGTCAATTTCAAAGCAACAAAATGTTGCTGAAGGGTGGGCTTTTTGCTGATGAACTCTCTTTCTCCAGTTCTTCCAATTTTCTCAGCTGAAACAGAACCGTTCATCTTCCCAGAGTCTGGATTCTCAGGGACCGTCACCAGCACACTAAAGGACAGGAGAGAGAATGTTATTACACCAGTTTTGGACTAGTCCTGTGCTTCTCAACCTAATTCTCTTCTGTTTAATGAAACAAAAGAATAATCAAAGACAATAATACACAAATGTATCCAGTTCCTAATACAGTGGCTCTCAAACAACCAACAAGGCCACAATTTGCCTGATCAAAGTAAAATATATAAATCAGCTGGGAGACATGAGAATGTGTTTTAGAGGCACTTGCCTAATCTGTCCCTGGTAGGAGTGATATGTGGCCGTCAGGCGAACAGGGAGCCGGTGCCCGGGGCCCTCCAGGGATCTCTGGTGAAGTCGTGAAGAATTTCCAGTGGTGTGGACCCTGTGGGAGAGAGGACGAGAAGTCACATGGTCAGATAGTAAACTCCCAAACAGTGGAACATTTTCTTTTCTAGTTAAAAAATGACCTGCAAGCAGTAAGATGCATTAGCAAAGTGGACAGTGACCATTTAGGCTTTTGTCTCTATAATCATGGACACTGGATTTGTAGTAATTTTTGAAGGCCCTTTCACAATTTAATCTCAATATTATTCATATTGGAAGCATTATTTAGATTATATGGACAAAAGTATTACTAGTCCACTTTATTGACCTTGCATTCACACCCATTTATTCCAGGGGTTAGCTTCATTGCGTGCTTGTTTGCTCCTCTCTTACTCCCACTTAAATGACACTGCAATCACATCCATTTAGATTAATCAGAGAGCTTGTATACATATATATACACAACATCAGGCCACTTCCTTACATCGCTCTGTGGCACAGTTCTGATGTTCATATGCTAAATGCAGACACTTCTGATGAAAGACAGGGTCAGTAATCTGTGCTACAGGGGTTTTTCTGTGTAATCAGCTCTGATTGGCCAGTTTTACTCCCCATGCGAGTCAATGAGCCTTGGGTGCCCCTGATCCTGAAACAAACCCAGTTCAGTTTTATTTATATGGCACTTTTTATATCCGATGCTGTCATAAATCAGCTTAACAGAATCCAGGGCCGAGCCCCCAGTGAGCCAAAGTTAACATGTACTTCCAGATGTAGTCATTGCAAAGTTTTCCCTTCACAACACTGGGAAGATGAGAAACCATACACATCCTCCAATATATAAAAAGCCAAACATTAAATAAAAAAAATGAACTGTTGCAAATGTAAGTTATCGGACAGCTCAAACATGTTTTGAGGAGAACATTTTCGTTTTTTACCCAGTTAAAACACTCAGAACCTCCATGGAGGGACTGAGAATGATCAACATGCTGAGAATGTTCAACCAGACAGATAAAATCTGCGACCTGGTGGACTTGTCCTCATCATTATTGAGTTGGGTAAGGGGGGCTAATTAATGACGAAATGAGAAACGGACTAGAGTCCCTAGATAAAAATTACAAATTGCACCTGTATGGTAAGTAGTTAAATTTTTTTATTTGGTACAGGCCAACACATAGAATTATTCACTTGTAATAATAATTAATAATTACAATTAATGACAAATATTAGTAATTTTGAATACAGAGATAACATACATTCTTCAAAAGACCGGTATCACCCTTGCTCACTTGTCCAGAAGTATTTATTTCACATAGACGTTTCATTGCAATTCGAATTGTCTTCATTCCCTCATTCCCATGTTCCTGAATGCTTGAATCAGGTAGATTCTTTTAAGAGTTTGTAAACTAAATAATTGTAAACGAGTCAAATAATTGTAAATATTTATAAACAAGTTGTCATTATGTTATTGAATTGTGCAGAAGTCTTCTAAGTGCGATAATGTGCTAAAATATCATTATATTCAATGTATTATTTTTATGTGTAAAAGTTTTACCATGGAAAATATTCCGTATTACAGAAGATAAACTCCTAACCTCTATTTTGTGTCACTAGTAATTAAATTAGGAGGAACTTATTTATCTATAGCATTAATAGTAAATTGTGTATAATGTATAGTATAGGTATAGGTATAGGTTTTATTGGATTCATTTAGACAATATAGTTTATATTGTGCTTGTCTTGGTGTATGACTGTGCAGTTGTAACTTAAATCTGTTATCCATTTTCACAGCAAAATATTTATTTCAGTTATTGGGGTAACCTTTAAAATGGCCTCTAAGGTTTGTTGGCACGACCATCTAACTTGTTCGTCTCCGGTGAATCACCAGGTCACGGTGTTCACCACTAGATGTCAGTGTTGAGCTTCTAGAAGGTTCCATCTAGAAGCATGTTCTCTGCACCAGCAGCGACATGTGACAAATGAATTGTCAGATGATATCCATCAGTCACACAAAAAGCCATTTCCCCCCACAGCTCTGCTCTGACACAAAGCTTTCAGAGAAACAAGGCACAAAAACAGAGGAAAGAACACTCTATTGCACACGGCGTCCATTTAAAATGAATGGGGCCATCATTGGGAACAGCACCGCGTCCAGGCCTGATAGGTTTTAAAGGTTGAGCTGGTTGGGATTTAAAGGTCAGGAAGGCAATAGCTATTGCTAGCAGAGAAGAAAAAGTAGTGGCCTCTTTAAACACATGAGATCATCACAGCTTCAACATTCGCCCCCGCTCTCAGGGCCAGGTCATCAGCAAAATGTCCTCTAGCGATGCTAGCTCATTCATGACATGGACGTCTAAAGGATGGCCATTGATTCTGAGTGTTATTCCAGGGATTCGCTCCATTGCGTGCTTGTTTGCTCCTCTCTTGCTCCCTTGGCACGCTGAGGCTAATTTGCTGGCCTGAGTCCTGCTTTATGATGGCTCTGAGGATGCGGGAGTCCCAGAGCACTGCATAAGTAATAGCCTTGCTGAATGCAGGCCCGGAATAATGGCTAATTCACTTCCCATTTGGGGCCGTAAAAGCCTCATTCCCACTTTGTGTAATTACCCAATTAAAGCTTATTCTGCAGATTTGTCTCCGTCACTCTCTTTCTCGCGTTTCCTTTGTCTCTCGGCCCCCCCGACCCCAAACGAAACTGACAGATATTCTGTCAGCCCTGTCACTGAAAAGAAAAAAAAAAAGAAAAAGCCCACATGAGCACCAGGTTGTTTTTAGCTTCACATTTAATTAGTATGAAAACTCACTTCATCACAGCTGGCGACTGAATGGCGCACCTCAAAGCGGTAACTGTTTTGTACCCCATGTCTTATCTCGGTGCTATTCTAAGATTCCTGGGTGCCACTAAACACAGATTTCAGCACAGTCTAAAGCTGAATCAGCATCACTCTGAAACCAGATGTTCGTTAACACCACCATGTACATTTGAGTATATCTGAAAAAGATGGTTTCAGGGTGGATAGCATGTGGACCGTGAGAGGAACATGAGAGAGTTTCCAAGTTGATTTCAGAAGCCAGATGGATGGTTGGCTAGGGTGTTCCAGAGGGGCCGAGATCTCTGGAGTGCTGGAGTGGCTTTTGTTATCCTGACCTCACTAAAGCTCTCAAGGAGGAGTGCAGCAATAGTTTGGAAAAGCCATTGTAAAGCTACTCAAGAAGAGTGAAGGCTGTTACTGCAGTAAAGGAGGACAAATTCTCTATTAATACGTCCACTTTCAGTAGAACTTTGGCAGATGCCTGTAAAAATTTGATTATTCTGCATTTTTCTGAAGATGAAAGCAAAAATGTTCAGTTTCTCAGTTTTGAGCTTTTACAGATGCACGTATTGAACTGAACAGCTTTGCTTTAGTTTTTAAGAACTGCTGACAATTTTCCTCCTCATATCCAAATAAAAATATAATATAATAAATATTGTACCTTCGATGCACTTCTAGTAGAGTTTTACCATCCAATTGGTCACATTGCGAGAGGAGAGTATTGATTGCAGCGGTGTTTTTTTATACTTTTCCTCATTAAATAAGATTTGTTTCAGGTCGTTGACTAATCAGTACCTCATAAAGCAGAATGAGGTGTTTTGTCTATTTTAATCATTCAAAAAACAAAAATCGCTCCTCATCGGTCGACATTTTTCTCTGGATCAAGACATCAAACAATTGCATGGGATTGAACTCTTCAGAGTTGGGTTGAGCAGATATTGGTTAGCTAAATGTCTTTGCTGTTCATCCTTTTCAGACTGAAAGCACTGCTAAAATCAGTTATATCAGCTATATTTTTGTCAGCATATACATTTAGACAAATTAATAAAAGCCTCAGGGCAGCACTGCATTAAACTGCTAGAGAAACAATATAACTGCATGAAGCCAGATGTGCAATACAGCATCACCACCATGGGGTGGTTTTCCCTGTGTCTGTTTTACAGGGATTTACCAGTGCGATCATAGTATTAAAGCTCAGTGATGAAGAGAGATAGGTGTTAAAAAATTTAGTTATTTCCCCATAAAGTTGGAATCCATTCTAGCTTTGTGAAACTATATCATGAAGGTTTGGTCGTCATTGTCGTTCCATGGCTGCAACTGCTGTTTAAGGAAATCTCTTCTGGGAAATTTATACCTGGCTTTAAATGAAAAACAATGCAAAACAGGCCACCAGTCACTCAAACTTGAATAAACTGAGTGTAATTTATGGTACAATCAGCCACTTATGTGAATTTTCCACCCACTTTTTGCCCTGGCCCTCCCTCATATGCATATTCATGAGAGAGAGTAGTGCATTTAGCATTTTACCATGCAAAGAGTCCATAAACTGTGCATTAAGGTTTCATACAGAACGCGGAAACTGCCCCTAAAGGCTTAGTACACTGGACCCTCACTGTTTCCTCTATGTAACAGCATCACATGGAAAAATGCCTCAGATACTACATTTAGGAGTGTGACGTGTGGGCCATAATCCAAGAGTGAGTCATTCCACTTTGATTTGAAGAAGTGATATAAGAGACTGTGATTTATGAGCGTGTCCACATTGAAGTGCGCTCCATGTGACTGTGCTGCATGTTTTAGAACAGCATGAAATTTCCACTGTATTATTATAATTACAGAATAGGACTGTAATGGAAAGGTGTGTGGGGGTGGTGAATACTGTGTGTGTATGTGTTTGTGTGTGTGTGTATGTGTGTGTGGGGTTGGGAGACCATGCTGAGGGGAATTATGAGGAAATGAACACTCTTTATTAATTCACCCCCACACAAACGGTTATGAATGCCTTTCTTGCATATTTTTCCAAAGCGTATTCGACACATGCAGTATACAATTGTTAAGCACCTGAGCATATCTGCGAATAAATACTGATACTTTCATTATTTCCTTTTAGAAATAAAGGCTTTAGTGTTTACTAACTCTTGAATAAAGTCCATGGTGTGTTGTTAGGCTGCAAAGAAAACCAAGCTCACACTGTTACATGTACCAGTTGTGATATGCCGTGCTTTCTATGAAAATGCCTTGGTGAAGAGACACCTTGGCATGGTTGAAGTTATGGGCCTGTATCAATTGGACCAAAATAATTTACCATTGTTGGATTACATGAATACCTTGATTCCTCAAATGTGATTAATTGAGATGCCCATGGCATACACTGATTGGAGGGATAATTTGCATATTGCAGCCTTCTGCCAAATCAGTACTGGACAGGCCAATTGTGCGATAATGACTCAAAAAAAGATGAAGACAGGTGACAAATTAAATGAACAACAAGAATAAATGAATGGAGAAGTGAGTGCAGATGCTTTCAAGTGTACTCCATGATACAATTAAGCAATTAACTGCCATCTGACCATGCTCAGCGGCGTGTGGAACGAGGCTGAGTGGGGCCAGTTGCCCTCAATTTTTATGTCAAGAGGAAAAGATCTACATTAAAAGATTATTGGGGCACACATGGCAGGGGCTTCAGTCGCAAAGACTGCTCCAATGGCTAGTGTTTCAAAAGTGACAAATGCATTTAGACCTGTGGGAAAATCATGAGGAGACAGGGATGGAAATTATGGTCTGAGAAGCTTGCGAACTACTGTGATGGTTACAAAATGCACAGAAGAGATTTTAGTGGGGTGAAAACTTTCTTCTTGGCAGAGATGTGGAAAATAAGATAACACTATTAGTTCCATAGGTGGGAAATTTGAATTTTAACCCGAGCAAAGTTGAAGCAACACAACCTATAGAATCTATCTATACAATAACAACTGTACACTATA
>JBBMFX010000037.1:12721405-12738273 GCA_037832545.1 Rhabdalestes septentrionalis | reverse complement strand
AGACTACTGAAATGATTCCTTTCAGCAATAGGTGCCAAAATTCATAGGTGTGACATCACATGAGGGGGCAGTAGGATTTACTGTAAACAAATTGAGCTGTGGAGGTTGATGAATCCTGTATTGACCTGTTTGTGCCTTGCAATGAAACTTCCAGGCTGAATAAATCACAGGGGTTTGCTCCTAGTTAGAATTCTTAGTGCACCTTATCAGCTGAGCAGAGCCAGCAAAATGGCCAAGTCAACAGAAGAGGTTATATTTCACTAAGAGTGAAGTTTTACCACGCATACACACATGCAGTTTGTTGAGCGAATGTTTTTCTTCCCCTCTGTGTGATATTAAATCAAAGTGATGTTTCTTGCATCAGCAGAATGCTATATTTAAAACAGTGGGTTGTGGACAAACTACTAATAGACAATTGACTCGCCCTCATGCAGGGTTTTACAATAAAAATGAAAGATGAAGTTGTGTGAAGAGTTTTACGTGATGAATGCTGGGCGCTGGGCTGCGTGAGTGAATTATTCATGAGCCGTTTTTCCCATGCAGTGTAATCAATCCTGTGAAATACACTGAAATACACTCAGCACTGCAGTTACTGGGGCCTGAGTGACAGCAGCGACTGCACAGTCAACAAGAGGGAAATAACACCTACGTCAGCACAAACACACACACACACACACACACACATTTATACACACAAACACACACTCAAACACATATACACACACATACATACACACACGCATACACATACACTTATTCACACACACACACACACACACTCAAACGCATATACACGCACATATACACATACACACATACATATACACACACATACACACACGCATACATACAAACACACATGCACACTTATTCACACACATATACACACACACATACATACACACACACAGACATATACACACATGCACACATACACACACACAGACATATACACACATGCACACATACACATCACATATATACACACACATACATACACACATGCACACATTTAAACATACACACACAAACACACAGGCACATACACACACACTCACACACACCTGTTTCTATTCTTCCCATTATGTAAAAATGATAGAAACTTTAGATATGCATATAAGTGATTTCATAAGAATCCACACATTTACACATTTCTGCCTATACATTTTAGCCCCTTCCACCCATGATAATGCTAAAAGGAGCGTTCAAGTGTGACAGCAGGTGCATAAAGTAGTAAAAAAAAGACGAAACACACAGCGTTGCTTTTATTACTAGAACTAGTTTATTTTCATCGTTGACGTTTTTTTTCCTTTAATCAATGTTGCACAAGGAACCCTAAAACAATACAAACCACTAAAAACGGTCTATTATGTTTTCCATACACATATACATATACACGTACGGCGCATATGCATATGTACATCTGTATAAGCAGAGAATAAACACGACCCGACAGAGGTCAGAATCCATAATTACAGATATCAAACATGGAGAAGCACAGATAAAACTGCAGAAAGGTGACGTTCCCAAACCAACACAGACAAATCAACTTCGCTTGATAGGAAAAATAAAAAACAAAAACCTGATATAGACTGTGGGGCACCCTGGGGAGAAGCAAGAAGACAGACACACACACACACACACACACACACACACAGACGGACAGACAGATTGCTATCTATCTGTATTTGTAACCCAAGCACTCCCCACTGGTGAGTACCTACAGTAGAACACACACTGGTTGCGGATACTGTGGACTGAAGCTACACAGGCTGGTGCAGGTGGCGTATTTGGCATTGGATTCTGGTTAGAGCTCCATTCTAACCAAGCCTTTCACATTGTGATGGTGCCATGGTGACTGTTATCAGGAATGCTAGCATGACTGAATCGAAGAGGCCATGAGTGGTAGCACTGTTGCTATAGAGGGTCGATGTTTGCACTTAGACTGAAGCACAGTAAGAGTTGGGCTAGTGTGTTTTTTGGGGTGGCCTGGTGGTTAGGGAGATGCCATTGCAATCAGAAGGTCATGGGTTTGAATCCCAGGACCGACAGTGGCACCACATGAGGTACCCTGGGTCAAAGTACCGTCCCCACTGATCCACTGATTCATTCGGGTGAATGGGTTAAATGCAGTGAAGAATTTCACACAGTGTGTTCACGCATGACAGAGCAAACACTGTAATGTACTGTATTGGCCGAATTGGGTCCTGAGGAGAAGACACCACATTATTTTTCACATACTTGTGCAAAATACGTGACACGTATACTTGAGAATAGCTGTTACTTTTGCATACTTCTTATTTGAGATTTAAGTGGATTTTCCATGGCCAAAGTCTAGATATACAAGCTGAAGTTAAGGAATGAATTAGTCCAGAACATCATAGATCTATTCTACGCTGGAATACACTGCAAGGATAAAAGTATTGGGACGCCTGCCCACTACACCAACAGGGACTTAAATGACACTGTATTCAAATCTATAGGCTGTAATGGAGTTGGTCCCCCTTTACAGTTATAACAGCTTCCATTCTTCTGTTTCTGTGGGAATTTGTGCCCATTAACTCTGTAGAGCATTTATGAGGTCAGACACTGATGTTGGATGAGAAGGTCTGGATCACAATCTCCATTCCAGTTCCTCCCAAAGGTGCTGGATGAGCGTTGTTCAAAATGTCTTGTTCTGCTTTAACATTCAGATTGTCCTTCACTGAAAGTAAGGGGCTTAGCTGTCCCTGTACTTTTGTCCATATAGTGTATCTTGAAAATGGATGGATCTTTAAACAGCCATCTTTAAAGATAATTAATTTTAACTTAATATTTTACATAAAGATTTTATTTCAGAACTAATATAGATTCTATACCAACTAAAGGCTGAAGCCAACAACAATTTAGGAACCTTTATTCCTAAAAGTGTCAATCACTTAGATTGCAGCACCTACTCAGAAAAAAAACACAAATCCTTATGGCAGAAGAGTGGGCTGAGATGCGTCTACTGACTCGTTCTCTGATTTAAGTATGTGGGCGATGGTGTATTTCCATCAAGCGCCGCTTCACTGAGGACTAAAGGTAAAATGCGGGATTCTGCCTCTTCAAATTCATTATTATTTTTCCTTATTCTGCATAATGAACGACCACCTGTTTCAACATCAAATCACTCTGTTAGCGGGAGAATCAGCATCATAAGTGCTGGTTCTCTGCTTCTGGCATTGGGGAAACGGAGAATATTACTTGATCTTTAAATGTGATGCAGATTAAATGATCAACAGCTGGATCAGTGGAGTTTAATATTCTCAGATAATTTACGAAATACGGAGCTGAGCAGCTTGGATGAGGGCTGATACAGGGGCGGACACTACAGCACTATAGAACTACAGAGAGGATGAGTATGATTCGTCATTGGCACATGCTTCACTCGGTTATTAGAAATACTTCACTACAAGCTAGCACAGCCTGATGGGCTCATCTGAATACTGTACAATTATTAAACTGCATATTGAACGCCTACAGGGTCCGAGAACCTGAAGAGGACAAAAGACACATTGACAAAAGCCCACTCCAGATTTAGAAACGCACAGTGCTTTGTAGTTGGGTTAAAAAGTCTTATGATCTAGATCTACAGTGCTTACGTACTTGTGTGCTGCGCATTACATGGTCTCAGGTGCTAGATTTGCGGCAGTGACTACTGGTTCAGGAGTTATTGACCACCAAACAGACGAGAAAAGCTCGAAAATCTAGTTTAAATATATTTAGTAGCTGCAAAACTGAGAGAGGGCTGTGTTCCAATAAGTGTACTTGTGTTCCATATTGAAGAGAACTACATAGTACATTCTCATATGTACACTACCAAGAGTCCACCAGAATAGATGAACTTATTTTTATACCGGTATACTTGTTAGTGCATTGTACTGAGAGCATAATATCACTGACATACCAGATTACCAGCATTACCAGCAGAACCATTCTGTACATTTGTGCAAGCTGGTTGTTTCCTAGCCAATATGGTGAGACAATTTTTCACCGAATTCCACATTCCAATGGTTAGAAATGTGAAAATAATGGTTATTTATGTACATAAATGATGGGGCATGTCAACAAGGATAAGGATTAATACATTTTTACTGTCATTCCAGTTGAAAAGGATCCAAAAGGAACAATAAAAAAATTTTTAATCGTGGTTCTAGTTTAGAAAAAAGCTAGGCTTAATGTAATTCTGTTGCTTCATGACTTAACACTCAGACACCTTCACTAAATAATTAAGTTAAAACTGGGGGATTTGGAACAGAACATCTTCAAATGGTTCAGTTTATAGATGTAAATCACAGGAAATGAATACTACTAGAATACTACTGCCACTTTTCCAAAGGTCTACAGGAACTGTGCTGTTTATAAAATGTACTGTGATAGTACAGAACTTGCAGCAGATTATGGTGTTACAGTGTATCTCCCAAAACCACGTCCATGGAGTCAAACCGGCTTAATATATTTCTATCAAGCTGCTTTTATTTTTGTGGTCTTTTATTATTTAAAGTTTTTTTGAGATATTATTCACCTCAGTCTAAATCCGTTTAGTGTTTTTTGGTAATGGAAACCTTTTTGCAGTAAGGCACAGTTCCTCGTGCCATTGGAAAAGTGCCATAACCGTTGGAATTCTACATTCTACTGTATTCAGAACTGGAATATACACATTGGAGCACAGCCCACTCCTAATAATCACTGGTTGAATTAATCTCACTAGTGGTTAACGGTTCGCCTGGGTGTCGCAGGGCCTGTTCGCCAGGGAGGCTGGACATTAGCATCTACAAACACTGTTTGTTGGTCCTGGTGGGCGAGCGCTGGACTGTGATAAATGCTAAAAGGCTATTCCCATGGGGAGAAACCTGTGTGAGACGGGGCAATAAACAGTTTAGCACCATGCTTGTATGGGACACCCCTCCGGCAAAACCCTGCGTTAAATCCCGACCCTGAATGGGGCTTAGGGAGCCGGGATGGCGACATGTGGTCCCCCCACAAAAACAATGTTTGTTTTACAGATTCGGAGTTTGATTTTGTCTCTGTGGAGCGGAATGGGCCTGTGTTGCCATAGTACAGGCGCTGGTGGAGGCTGCTACATGGTAACGGGTCATCCCTGAGTCTCTGTTGGGAATTCCGGGGCAGGGGTCTTCCTCTGACAAATGGGCCTTTCTTTACGGAGATGTGGGAGGGGTGGAAGGAGAGAGAGGGGGTGTCTGGGATGATGAAGGGCCATCAGGATAGAAGGTAATACCCTTTTTGTTCTCTTATGGATTATATAGCCATAGACAAAGAAGCATGCTGAATCAAAACAAAAGAGAGGATAAGGAGTGGGGGCCCGGTGCTGCGGCCGTGGTTCTACTTCAGATGGCCCTCGATCTGATTTCTCAGCAAGTGGGGATCTCCATCAGCAGCTCCGAACGTGTGAAACACTGATTAGCCGAACGCCCGCATCGAGGACCAGCGGCAGCTCTGCCTGCCTCCTCCGAAACCGAGAAAGGGAGAGGCTGGAGGGGGGGTGGACTCATTTTACATCCAAAAGGACGGGGTCACACCAGTCCATCTTCTCCACTGGTGAATAACAGAGGAACTGACATTTCCCTGAGAGAGCAGTCGATCACATGCAAGCAAAAGCCGAGAACGAAACAACCGAAAACAAAACGAACGAAAAATGAGCATGATCTACACCAGAGGCCCCCAAACACCAGGCCATGGACCGGCCGCGGAAAGGAACGCTCGTCTAGGTCATGTGAGACGCTACATCAAAAATTTTGCCCACAACCAAGCAAAAATGAGTTTAGTTGTATTTGTACCGGTCTGTGAAAATATTGTTTTACATGAAACTGGTCCATGGTGCAAAAAAGGCTGGGGGCGGCTGGTCTACACCACTTAGTGAATGGGAATCAAGGCCCACTGGTCAGGAAAGAGGGAGGTGAAGAAAGATGTAATCTCCTGAGGCGACTGCCGGATGCAGCCTTTCTTTTAGCACAGTTCGGAACGGAATAACCAATCCAGCAGCCCTTACTCTGGCATGCACAGGTGGTGGTAAAAACAGGAAATCTCCACGTAATAATCGGAAATAAGGCGCACTATTTGGTAATGAAAGCTGCCAGAGCTTTTGAGGGTCAACGGAGGTCAATTATCCTGAATCACTCGGCAACCCCCGTCCTGCAGCTTTCTCTGGAAACACCCGGTCCAGCACAACACGAGCAACCATCTAGAACGTTGTTTTCGTCTGCTTTTTTTGTTCGTTTTTTTTATTTTAAAGAAGCACTAGAGACGTTAACACACAGCATCAAACTGGCAGCCATCAATAAATACACAACGTACGCAATTTTAATAAATATCACATTACGCCATGGCTCCCTTTCTGCTAGCTTACGAACTATCTTCACTGAAGTCTATCACGCGTAAGGAAATATACGGGGTTTTTTAAACACACACTGGAGAAACCAATACATCTTGAAACCAACGGAAACAAACAAACAAACAAAACAGCACAGATAAGGAAATACCATCAGGAACCGCAAGCTTACTGCAGAGGAGGTGTCTGAGTTCGTAAATACAGCAGGTGTCACAGTACCGCAGGTGTCGGTAATGGTCTGTACTGCATTTTACTATTAATAATAAAAATTAAAAAAAACAAAAAAAAAGCAAAACCCCAAAACAAAACAAAAAAATCCCACCTACTGAATCTTGTGTAGCAGATATAGAAAATCCCCGAAGTGTCATTGTGCACTAGAGTTGTACAATAGACAATTTCACACAGATCTTCGATTAATAAGGACAAGGCTTTACAGCAAAGTAAATCACGAATCCCCAATTTGTTCTGTACCATTTCATTTAGGTCTATTACATATGGACATATCAGTTCAGCTATCTAATATACAAAGAAAGAGAATACTGAACACACCACCACAGTTGCCTGAAGACAACACGACGCTTCTGATACTCACTGCAACAAATTCAAACAGAGTCCAATTTCTTTCTGTACAGTCGGCCTCTTCTTGTCAAAATTAGTTTTGTACAGTTTTGGGATTCATTTGTGTGATGCCAATGGAACACATTCAATATTATCATTGTAAACTATATGTGCAAAAGTATTGGGACGCCCAACCATTTCACCAACATTCAAATTTGTTTAAAATCCTAAAGGTGCTGGATGGGGTTGATTTCAGGACTCCTCCAGCCACATCTTTATGGAGCTGCTTTGTGCACTGGGACACAGTCATGCTAGAATAGAAAAGGATCTTCCCCAAACTGGGTCCACAAAGTTGGAAGTATGGTGTTATCCAAAATATCTTTGTCTTCTGAAATATTAAAAACAGGTGTCCCAATACTTTTGTCCATATAATGTATGCCAGCTGGAGCTGCACAGTGTTCTGAATGCACGGAGGTTTTTACACACATACTACCAATGTTGTGAGCAAGCAAGGGTGAGAGTTGCAGTGTTTGGTGGGAGTGTTTGATATTCCCTTCCGTCTTTACACAGACGCTCCCAGACTTCTGAGACAGAATGAAGATACAGTGCATTAAACTATATATATATATATATATATATATATAAAAAAGAAAGTCTGATACAAAACGACATCCGTCATACATTCACATCTACACAAAATTACAAAAATATGAAAAGAGTGTATGTCTGATGTTACAGTTTGACTGAAAGGACATAAAAGAGATGCTCCTCTGATAAAAAAAAAAACCCAAATGTTGTGTGCGCACGCATTGTACAAAAACATAAAATCTTCCCCAACAGGAGAATGACCTGAGAGCATGACAGCGGTGTTGAGGTAGGTTATTAAAAAAAAAGAAAAGAAAAAGGATATGATAAGCACCAGGGCACTGTGGGATCCTGGAGGATAAAAGTGGTCCTGATTGAAAGAAAACACACCCTCAAGGCCCTAGCAAAAGCGCTAACTCAGCACTGAGCAAGGACTCATATCTGTCTGAGGCTGTATGAGAGTCAGAGTGGCAAAGTAGGGTTTCCTGTTGACGTTATATTGAACGCTCTGGTACAAACTGGTTGCAGGTGGCATTTGAGCCAGGTTCGTTCTACCAGGTGAGGTTCCGTAAAGGATTGAAATGCCCAGTTCATAAAGTATCTGTGTAATTTACCCAAACTAGCACACGTTGGATACGTCATAATACAAACCAGTGGTGTCAAACGTATGGTGAACTATTTTCAATATAGAAAATATTAATTTCTTTGTTTCTTATTAGTTATTATTATAAAAACGTAACATTCTATTTTCGTTTTTGACATTTTTTGAAAAAACGACTGCATTTTGACGTCAAAAACACATTTTTGAGAGTTTAAATAAAAAAAAAATTATATCCATTTCATGTTATAGCATCAAATATATGCCAAAGTCTGATAAAAAAAAATTGTGTTTTACTTCACCAGTCTGCGAGACCTTTGGCCTATGGTGAAAATGAGTTTGACACCCCGGTACAGACACTTTATGTAACAAATATATTTTGGCTATTGTCATAAATAACACCACAATATGCCATTGGTACCATTAGAACTTCTACCATATTGACCAACAACAAGTATAGATTAATTGTATAATCTCTACAGTTGTGGTCATCTGGATGTTGTTGTTATATGATTATATGATGCATGCATTTCTAGCATATTAGTACTTTTACTAGACAGAAGAACTGCATAAATCACATAATAAAATCCTGTAAACAACAAAAACAGCATATATTAACTCTATATCCTGTATACAAGTGTGAATGTAGAATAGTGGTCATCTGGTTCATTAAGTGGAATGGTGCGATCCCAGGAAAGCTACAAAAATATGCTGCTATTGTAATGTTCACTTAACAGACAAATTTGTTTATATGAGTGCCTAAGTACAAATACTAGTTTTCACACGTTTCCAGCCGTAGTAAATCACCTTTATTTACTATATATTGTGTGTAACTTATTATTTGTACTAGTTTAACTGTGGTAAATAACCACAGTTTTGTAATTTATTATTATTAATGTGTCGTGCATTGCTTTTTTTTTCCATTTTTGAGGGGTAAAATTGATGAAACCTTTTTCAAAATTGTATACCAGCATAAAAGCTATGGAAATTATACCAACACACTGAGTATATTTTTGCAGAAATGTACATGGAGTCCATTGTAATAATCGAGTCCATTTAAATAAGAAAAAGAAAAACATGAATTTACTTAATTAATTTATGTCATTTTTTTTCCCATGTGGTTCTAATGTTTACGGAAACATTTTCTCTGTTCCAATACA
The DNA here is from genome assembly GCA_037832545.1 of Rhabdalestes septentrionalis. Taxonomy (NCBI): domain Eukaryota; kingdom Metazoa; phylum Chordata; class Actinopteri; order Characiformes; family Alestidae; genus Rhabdalestes; species Rhabdalestes septentrionalis. Next base: position 12,729,002 of record JBBMFX010000037.1, on the reverse strand, counting down.
TACTGTGATACATATCATGTTTTAAACTTTGGGTATTTGTACACACTGGACATGTTTATACACTTCAAAATACTACCAGATTAGTTATGTGTCTATCAATAACAGTGATATTTATGCCTTATGTTATAGTTTTTGTGCTTAAATGGCCAGTATGGCATAAATAAAATATCACAATACTTCAAGAAATGTTACAAATTGTTCTCTTTCTGATCTCTGAGAAACTGGATCAGACAAATAAAAGCAAGTCGTGTTCTATTTTAAACAATTCTATTCAAACTAGTACAAATGATATTTAATCAGTGTTTTAACATGCTGCACTACACTAAATACAGGTATGCTGGTTTATTTATGCTCTGTTGTGGTAATGAAACTTGCAGTTGTTCTGTGTTTTGTAAGAGCTGGTGTTACAATAAGCTCAGAAAGCATTCTATGGCATACTGTGGTGCAATTCATGATAGTAGTGATAGATTTCATCATTCTGCTGACTCTGTTTATCTACCACACCTGACCCATCTATGGTGTTTTAGGGATATACATTCTACGCCAGTGTGTCCAGGCACAAAAGTGAACCAGGTGAAACTGTAACAAGAGTGAATCCTACATGGCTCAAATGTGTGCATGATCTCTGCATCGGTAAAATATTCGGATTGTGCAACATAGCTCATCGTTTAATTATCTGTTTTTATTGAGCGTCGTCTCCTCACCTGCGGCTCTCTCGCTTTATTGCATTCATCATATTTTCAGGGCACAAACACTACGCCACGTTTCAGAACCACTTATAATCTATTATATCTGTTATCCTTACTTGTTACTTTTTTGTTACAGTTATTTTTTTATTCCCTTCGCACTATTACTACTGTTTTTTGTTTTTCTTGTTTTCTTTTTTTCCTCACTAAACTCGTTATTGTCACATCTTTATTCCTTCTATTGCACTGAGCATGCTTATGACAAAATAATTCCCCTCGGGATAAATAAAGTTCTTTCTTATCTTATCTTACGATTAAATCGACATGCATGTGGAAATGATGCACACATTCGAATCCAATATGTTAGTAATGGAATGGCCACTCCCACAGTTCTCCTCTGGTCACACTAGTGACTGACTGAGTGCAGAGTGTGTGTTACATGTGCGTGAATGAGTCTGTATGCGTGGCAGTGGTCCCCGCAGCCTTGGACATATCGTTTTAATGTCGCTGGAGGCGGAGCCAGGTTGGTAATTGATGGATAGGCCCTGTGCTTCCTGTCTGAAGTGTCCCAACAGGCCGGATTGATTGGATGTTTCATTACATCAAAATCATATTACAGTGATGTCCTGGCATTTCAGAGGCCAGCTATCTTCCACCGGGTCCTACATTTACCACACACTAATATCGACACCTGGGCGGGCACCGGGATAAATCTGTGCTTAGTTCTCTTAAGTAGATCATATTTACAACGTGCACTGAAGTAATTCCCTCCTGTCGTCTCTGTCTCGCGATACAGTTACAGACGTCCACCACAAAGATGTTGGCACAGACAGTCTAACTCGACGCCGATGTGTCTCGTCCTCCCTTCTCCTCCACGCAGACAGCACAGGGATGGTGAATGGCAGAAAAACAATATCCTGAAAGCATTAGTAGCAGTGCAACACATCTCTAACAGTCTTTTCATTAAACTAAAGCGACTGAAAAAGCAAATACTTAAAAACGCATAAAAAATATAATCAAAAAATGCTATGGACACTATGAGGGGAGAGAAAAAAAAAATATATAATGCCTTCACAAGCAGAATTCACACGATGTCTTCTGACCAGCTTGCATGAGGTACTGACATATTCAAACACAGCAATTCAGCAACATCGGGAAGAAAGGATTGCAAAATAAACAAAACAAAACAAAACAAAACAACCACAAAAAATACCCACAGAGGATACGTTTCATTATGAAAAAAAAAAAAAGACAACAACGACAACAACAACAACAACAACAACAGCATTGTTATCTTGAGGTAGAACATTGACTTCAACGTTTGGAAGTGCTATATGTTGGATTTCTTCTCTCTCGTTTCACCTCAACGAGTATGAAAGTGGTGGTTCTTGACATCTGAGGTAGCGCAGCAACCTGTTTCTCTTTTTTTTTACTTTCTGACCGAACGCTTGACACGTAACGAAACAGAACTGACAAGAAGACACCGATCCGAAGATTTAAAAACAAAAAAAACAAAAAAAGGCTTCCCGTTACACATTCATTCCGGCTGAGGTAGGTTTCTGTTGCAAATCCCAGGTTTCGCGTCGCCGAGCCTAGCGCCCAAAAGGCTGATGACTGATTAAAGAAAAATATATATCGATATCATGGAAAAAACATCCTGAGACAGAGTAATAAGTTTCAAATCCCTGGAAGAAGGCCGTAGTCTTCGCTGGATGCGGTTTGTGGAGTCATTGGTAGGCTGAGAGTAGGCAGCAGGACATTTCTCTTTTGAAGACGTGTAAGAAAAATACATTTGGATTAAGAAAACAAGATTTTTTTTTCCTGTAATATAACCAGAGAAGATCCTGAAAGTGTTGGGTCTTTTCGCTGCTGCTTTTCTGATGGACGCTCTGTTCACCTTCCAATGAGGAACTCGCAGATGACCACGCCCACTATTAAGCCACGTGGGCCCTCCCAGTTATGGTGTCCAGCTATTCCCGCGTGTGGGGAACGTAACATATATAAACTCTGCACAATAAAAACAGGACAAAAAATAGGAAATACTTCAGTTGACCTGAGGGGGAGAGTAGTCTGAGAAGAGTGGAAGGACCACAGCCTTCGTTACATCATCAGCCTTCGCCCGGCTGCGCCCCTATGGGCCGCCCGCGGTACTGCGGCTCGCACTCCTCCACCAGGCTGAAGTCGTCCATGGGAAGAGTCGACATCTGGGTCTCGTTGAGGGAACAGGAGACCAGCAAGCTTTGCATCTGCAAACATGCATGAATACGTTTACATTAGTAGATATTATGCATTCACACACTCTTATAGAATGCACTACAGGCACAAACAGGATCTGTGCTGTACCAAAACCATACAGTGATGGTACTAGTTTTGATGTTCCAGTGTCTCTCAGTCTGGTAATGGAGTTTTTGACTCAATTCTCTCCACAGTTTACAGCTGTCCATGGAGTCGAAACGCCGGAGAGTTTTTCTGTCAGAGCTGCTTTTGTTACTGTGGTCTTTTATTATTTCTAGTCTTGTCTGAGTTTTTTTCTCCTCATTTTATATCTGTGTGATAAGAACCGTACCCAGAGAACTTGCTTGTGATGTCTTGGATCACAGAGTTAAAGATACATTTCTTAGCGTAGAAAACTAACACTGAAATTTATCTTCAGCCCAGGCAGACAGTTGAGCTGGAACTTCATCCCTTCCCAGTTGTCAGTTTGTGTTTCCATTGTTGTCTTTTTGTGTGGACAGCAAATAAACAGTGGCCTCTTGCCATGTTGTGATGAGTCAGGGTGGCTACGTCCCATTTTCAGCCCTGCCGTCGAGCAGCTCGGCTTCTGGTCTCTTTATTTGTACTAAAAAAACATACAGCACGGATCTTTGTGCCAGTGGAAAAGCGCCATAAGAGTGAATAATTTCTGAGATTGATAAAGTTGGTAAACTAGGACCAGAGCTACATGGCTACCATCATAAAATGCTTTTTTTATCCTAAAACTTTGGATTTAAGCATAAACACTTAAACACAATAGTAATATAGAGTAGTCCACAGCTGTGATAAAATGTATGATTTAAAAATATAAACATAACAGCTGTACATATTTATTTAAACATGTAGAAACTCAGACAAATAGTAGCTGGCTATGTGCATCCTTTCCTTTTTTATGGTAGGGTGGTGCCACAATCTATATTTTCTGATTCAGAACTTCTCAGTAGTACCAGTTTTTAAAACACATTTTAAATGTTTAAGACAAAAATGATGCTCAAATGGATGAAAAAATATCAAACATTAAGTTATTTGTTCAAGTAATTTCCTTTTTTTTTTCCAATTCAAACATCTATCTCAAAGATGTCAGTCTTTTTTCTGCTACCTCAGCAGTGTGGGAGGGTCTCAAAAAATAAAATCTCTTCTTTGACAGAACCTGCTGGATGGTTTATTTAATCCTCTGCCAAGACTGAAAATGTGCAACAACTACAGAAAGAGCAGCAGAGCACTGATCTGTACACACTGTAGTAAAATAAACAGGCAATGCAGGTGTAGTGTAGATCAGGACTGAGGTTTTAAATGAGACTACTGTGATTTCAAACCAAATCACAGGAAAAGTACCAGCAAGGGACTTATTAGAAGAACATACACTATTTGGACAAAAGTATTGGGACACCTGACCATGACACAAGCAGGGATTTAAATGACACGCGCATTAAATCCATAGACTTTAATCTGGAGTTGGTCTCCCTTTGCAGCTATAACAGCTTCCACTCTTCTTGGAAAACTTTTCACAAGATTTTGGAGGGAATTTGTTTCCATTTATTCTGTAGCATTTACGAGGTCAGACACTGATGTTGGAAAGACGGTCTGAATAACAATCTCCGTTCCAGTTCATCCCAAAGGTGCTGGATGGGGTTGAGGTCAGGACTCTGTGTGGACCAGTCAAGTTCTTCCACATTGAACTCCTCCAGCACGTCTTTATGGAGCTGCTCTGTGTACTGGGACACAGTCCTGCTAGAACAGAAAAGGTTCTTCCCCAAACTGGGTCCACATTGTGTGGTCCAGAATGTATTGGTCTGCTGATGCATTAAGATTGTCCTTCAATGTCAGGGGCAACCAGAATTAAGTCATTTTTCGTCCAATACTTCTGTCCAAAAAGTGTATCTCTGCAGTTGTTAAGATGATTAAATGTGTAAAGATTAAAAGATGAGTTGTTTAGAAGACAGTATGTCTGTCTCTTTGGTATTGTTGCATATAAATTTGACATTTTACATTTTTTGCATTATTTAAAAATGTCAGCTGCTTTTCACACTGTTAAACTTCCAGGACTAATGGACCAATAGAAATGGTACAAATATCCAGAAATGTGTTTTGAACCATATTAACACGACATTATTGCAAAATGCATGAATGTATGAAAATGTATAAATCCTAATGAGGCTGAGGCCCTTTCTTCATAATGGGGAAGGCGGGGATGTCTGAAAAAGTCAGAAAGGATCTGAGTAAAGTATCTCACAACGTAAATTAGCTCACCATGTGTGCAGCATCATCTGATCCTGAGACGAGCCTTTCCCTCTGGCTGGAGCCCGTCAGGCTCTTGGCTCCCTGATGGGCCCCGTTGGGCTCCAAGCCGGTGCTGTGCAGGCCGTTGAGGGCCAGCGCTCCTGGTGGAGAGGAGGAGGACTCAAGCACCGCCGCTGCTGTAGCCGGGTTCCGTCCCACCTGAGGAGTGGCCTGCACTGTCTTACACAACATTAACCTGCAGAGAGAGAGAGAGAGGGAGAGAGGGAGACAGAGAAAGAGAGAGAGAGAGAGAGAGCAAGAGAGAGAGAGAGAGAGAGAGGCAGAGAGACAGGCGAGGGCAGAGAGATAGACAGGAGGGGGGAGAGAAAAAGAGAGAGAGAAAAAGAGACAGAGAGACAGAGAGACAGATGGGGGTACAGAGAGATAGACAGAGGGGGAAGAGAGGGCGAGATGAAGCAAGAGCGCGAGAGGGAGTGAGAGAGAGCGTGGGAGAGAGAAAAAGAGAGATGAGAGGCATTACATTTCACATAATGTATAGTGTGTAAATGATTAAGCTGTGGTTACACACATATCTAACCAATCAATTTATCCATTTCATTTTCAGTCTGTCACTCAATAAAAACAGTGAAAATAACTTGTCAGCAGCTATCTTGAGGAAAGCATTCTTTATCCTGGTCCCAGGGCAGTGTGGGAGGGTCTAAAAAAATAAACCTCTTCTTTCACTGAAGCTTTATTTAATCCTCTGCCGAGACAATGTGGAACAAAAACAAGAAAATAAGTGCTACAGAATGTATGGACACAAATTCCCACAGAAACTCCAAAATCTTGTGCAAAGCCTTTGTAGCTGCAGAAGGAGGACCAAATTTATATTAAAGTCTGTGGATTTGAATGCAACGTCATTCAATTCCTGGTTGATGTAAGAAGCTTCCCAATACTTTTGTCCATATAGTGTATATCAGAAGTGTTCAATTATTATAATAATACAGTCTAGAGATTTGTCTTTGTTTTCTGGGTACTTCAGCAAAAAACCCCTAAAGAAACAGAAACACGACAGCTTATACGAGAGCATATCTGTGTTCTCTTACCTGCCACGGTAGCTGAACATGAGAAAAAGAACACAGAAGACGATGCAAGTGACGCCAATGTGGATGCCGATGATTATGCCAGTCGTAGAGGTTTTACTTTGCTCCTCTTTCAAACAGTCACAAGGAGTATTCAGTACTGCGCACAGACAATAGCAATGTTAGAGCACATACACAGACCTAGTGCAGCTAGTCTATAAAACAAAAAAACTGACAATTCTTCAAATGAAAATTTTTTCCATTGATAATACGTGTCTGAGGTGTTTTCAGAAATTAACCCAGTTGTTCCATATCAGTAGACTACGTGGTAATGTCAGCTTTATACTTGCTAGATGAATAAGGAAGAATCTAACCATTCACTCGCAGCGGCACAAACTAGCAGGACAGTTAGCCGTGTTAGCTAGCGGCTTTTAGAGTTACAATTGAGTAGTTTGAGAATTTGAGGAAAACATTTAGGCAAAAAAAAAAGCCAAACACTGATTTGATGAAGCATTTTGAAGATATATTTCAGAATTTAGTAGTGTAATACTGTACTGCACAATGTCACAATTAGATCATTTTACAATGGAAAGATATGTAGTGAAAATGATATTCTATTATATTCTATATATTAATTTAATAGAATTAACACATATTTTATGTTCATTAGTTTTATGTATTAGCATTTCGGTTTTGTTTGACTTACTTACACTGAAAGTTATTGTTTTTCCTTTACCTGGAAAGTTTCTTTTTTGGGCAAACTAAGTGACCGTGAGAGTGTGCCTGTGTGTGTGTGTGAGTGTGTGTATGTGTGTGTGTGTGTGTGTGTGTGTGTGTGTGTAAGACAGCCTACCTGACTTCTCCACCGGCTCCTTCAGAGAAACAAAGCGCAGGGTGGCATTGCCATCTCCATGCTGATTGAAGGCCAGGACCTTGATTTCGTACACCGCTGCTGGATCTGATGACAGACAGCAGGAGAGAGAAAAACAGAGAGAGGAAAGAGAGGGAGAGCAATCAGCTCACCAAGCTGGGCATGGTTAAAGGTCATTTTTTTCATTATTACCACATATGTTGTAGTGAGAAGACAAGGAGAATATAGTTGGTAGCCAGCGGCACTGGACCCAGGAGTGTGTGTGGATGGTGTTTTGCTCAAAGGAAACTCAGTAGTGCCACTAGCAGGATTTGAACTCACAACCTTCTGATCGCAGGGTCAAACACTAGGTCACCAGGTGCCCCATGTGTGTGTGTGTGTGTGTGTGTGTGTGTGTTATATATATGTATACACACATATATACATTTATATATATATATACATATATACATATATACATATATACATACATACATATATACATA
>JBBMFX010000037.1:12650435-12664439 GCA_037832545.1 Rhabdalestes septentrionalis | reverse complement strand
TCAGGTTCTAAACTGTACTGTGCTGGTACTGAAGTTGTATCAGGTTCTAAACTGTACTGTGCTGGTTCTGAAGTTGTGTCAGGTTCTGGTGTTCCAGTGTATCTCAAGCCAGTACCGGAGTTTCTGATTCAATCTTCTCCACAGTTTATAGCCGCTCGTCCCTAAACCGCGTCCATGGGGTCGAACCGACGTAGCGTTTTTCTGTCAGAGCCACTTTTGTTATTGTGGTCTTTTATTATTTATATTCTTGTTTGAATTTAATTTTTTTAATGCGTTCTTTATTCATATGATGAGAACCGTACTCAGAGAACGCGTTAGTGATATCCTGGATCACCTTCAAATTTCTCACAGAGATAAAGATCAATTCTTCAGCACAAACAGACAATAGCGATTGTATGTTGTCAAAGTCCCAGTTAGTTTGTGTTTACATTGGCATTTACATTTATGTTTACATTTATGTGAACCAGATGCTCTTTTCCAGAGCGACGTACATCAGTGTAGACAAATATTGTGTCTCCGTTGTTGTTTTTCATGCAGAGATTATAAAACAGTGGCCTCTTTCCATGATGTGATGAGATTAGAACCAGTCAGAAACACCGCGGTCCACTTTCAGTCCTGCCGTCGAGAGGCTCGGGTTTATTTGAAATGGAAAAACATTTGTTTGTGGTTCCTTATGCCAGTGGAAAGGTGGCGTAACTTTGTAACTATGTTTTGTCTCTGCTATGTTATGTTACTTCTAGAACACTGCCATCACCAGACGACACATGAAGGCTGTAAGAGGGAGATAAGAGGCTCATCATCTCCATCCTGCATGAATGTGTTACCTGCCAAAGGCCCTGAACTTAAACATGCCCATCATTTACATATGTTATGTCTGGGCTGTCACGTCACGGCGGGGCTTTTCAGTGGTTAGAAAACAGTTCATATCAAGCTTTTTTTGATCCATGGATCAACATAAAGTCAATTTTTTGGCTTTTCAGCCCTCATTATGTCTCACAAGAGACCGTTTCTCAGTATTGAACTGAAAAGCTTTGCCCTTGTTTTTAAGAACTGCTGACAAAATCTCTAAATGAAAATATTGTTCTTTAAAGCGTCATTTTAAAGGTAATGACAAACATCACAATAAGAGAAATTATACAGTGTTTACAGAATCTGAATAATTCAAAGAAAACAAATCTCTCGTTCTCTCAAACAAAATGGGAATAATGAGCTCTGAGGAACTTCTAGTAGTGTTTCAGCATCCAGCTGGTCTCACTGTGAGAGGAGAGTGTGGATTACAGCAGTGTTTTATACGTTTCCTCAGTAAATAAGATGTGATTCAGGTGATCAGTGATCAGTCCCTCATAGAGCAGAATGAGGAGCTTGTGTAGGAATTTAACAGACACTGGTATGGAACGGGTTCACACTCATAAAGAGGCCGATTTAAAATAAATTGCATTAGTTTCCTCTCAAGAGCTGTATAGGCAAACCATGAGAACATGACTGTGATGGGAAAAATAATTCCTAGATTCTATGCTGCAGTGGTAGAAGATAAGAAGAGTCACATGAAGACCCTTAAGACAGAGGTTACTCACCCAAAAAATCCCACCTCCACAAGAGACTTCAGACAGATTTTGGACCTATTGGAGCCATGAGTTCCTCCTAATGATGCAAAAAGTTCCTTTGTGTCATTCTGCAGGGACAATGCGTGGCTGCTTATGTCTGTCCTGGTATGGAACCTTATGGAAGACCCAATGGGGCTAAGGCATCACAATGAGCTGAAACCAGTCTGAAGTTAAGTTGTTATTTTCCATGATCTTGAAGTTGTGGTAATGAAACAAAGGCCAGGTGGAGAAACATTTGCATTCTAAAAAAATTTCCACTTTTCCACAGGCACAAGTCTATATAAATCAATATATTAACAATAATAAAAAAACAAAGTGCAGCACCAGCTGAATCACCTTCATATCTTTATTTAGGTGTTTATTTACATCCTACACATTTGAGGGGTAACTGTGAGCTCGTGAGCTGATGATGAGTTCACAACAGAGGAACTGTAACATGAAGAGGAAGAGATTAAATAAAAAAAAACATTCTTTTACCAAGATCATCATATCTTTCATTCTTATGTCCGAACGGGGCCTGATATCTTACTCTCTACAATATTCCAGTGAGTAACACCAGGGTACATCTGAGTAACATCCGTTGACAAATGGCTCATTTCTATCTTCAGGCTATCTCCGTACATGTCTCACCAAGTGGGCTACATTGCAGAACGGGACCAGAACACCATTCCCCGCAAAAACAAGTCTTTCAGTTTTCATTTTCCTAATAACATGACGTGTTATAGAATGAATTGAAATAACAAGTGCAGAAGTTACAGAAAACCAATGGCTTGAATCACACTGGGTTTGGTTGTAAATGAATATGTCTGAGGTGGTGTGCCTCGAACACACTGGAGCACCCGAAAGTTCGAACCAGAACAGAACACGCATAGGTCCATCAGTTAAGAGGTCTCCACCGAAAAACAGCTATTGGCATTCCATCACAAAGCACCAGGGAGACAGGACCACTGTTTAAGGACCACTGTAAAAAAAAAAAAGGTTTTCTATGTTTCAGGGTCTTGAATGGACAGAAACGTCCTCTACAGGCACCTGAGAAACAGACTCACATCGAAGACAAACACTCCTTCCCAAAGTCTTCAAATGTATTTGTCTACATTGAGGACTTGGTAAGAGGCCCCATCTGAACAGTCCACTTCACCACGGTTCGCCACCCAAACAAACCGCTATTGTAAAACTAGTTCAAATCGTGAATGGACATGTAGAATTTCAAATTCATAGGAATCTCTGATGGTGTTTCCACCTGACAGTGTGGTACAGCATGGTACAATTACTGATCCAAATCTAAGAATATCCGCACCGTGGCTGAGACTGTGCTGTTGCGGGAGTCTGGTATGATCTGTCCCGAATAAAACACATTAGGGTTCAAGCTTTAGAACGTAAAAACTGTTTGTCATCTGAAAAAACACTAAATCATGGCTTAGTTTCTTTTTAGCTATTTGCATCTATTTGATTTTCATTTAAATAATTCAATTTTTAGAATTTCTTTATTTAAATTCCTTAAAATCAGCATCAAAGTGTTAATTCTGAAAGTAATTTAATTTAAATATGACGAGCTTTGGATCAAGCAAGATTCATTTAGTTCAAATTTATGAGCTTGCTCACATCGGGTTTATTTAAAGACAGATAAATCTGCCATTGTTTATTCAAATCACATTGGGTTTATTGGTATTTTTACATAAATCACATTCTTAATTGTTTCCTTTACATGTGACTGACAAATACACAGCACATAAAGTTTACTGGCCTGTTTCTGTTAAATAGAAGTAATTGAAATGGATGGAAATTGTAGATGCATTTGAAATATATAAATACTTCGAAATGGGCCAAATATTTCTGAATGGCCTTGAAATTCATAATCAAATAAAACTAGACACATTTATGTGAGAGAATGCAAAGTGTGGTTGGTATAAAACCAGTGCTCTTCCCAAGTCATTTATGGGTAAGGATGTCTGGAAGATTCCCTGGCTGTGTTAACGGGTCGATGTTTCAAGCAGCAGAGAGAACAGCTTATTTGTTATTAGGCCAAAATGGCCATGAGGTTAATAATAAATCAAATCAATTGATTCAGTTACAGGCACAAGCCTAATACAATGGATTAGCTCCATGTATTGATTTTGATTTACATCATACTTAGCCTTTGGATGTTTATGAAGACAATGATACACGCTACTGTTTTTAAATGAATTTTAAATTTAATTAAAATTTTTTTTTAATTTAAATTTTAAATGAATACTTTGATTCATGTGTTGACATTGTTGACTCATGTCAGCAGTTTTCTCATTGTTACCAGCCAATCAATGGTCTGCAGTTTACTTAGCTCCACTCACACAACCCTGCTTGGTGCTGCTCGATGACCTGTCTGGTTCAGCACAGCTCAACTAGAGGACTGTTTACACGGCAATGAAAAAAATGCCTGATTTTGTATTTGTAACTGTACTGTGGCCACACTGCACTGCCCATTGGAAAAACACCGTAACAGGATAGTGTGGATATATACCTTAATACAGAATAGTTTGCTGAAACATCACACATCAAATTCCTTTTACATCAAACATGATTTGCCAAGGCATGCGTGTTGTCCAGAATTTCTGTCATCTGTAATGGAGGCATGGAAGCCTTGAAAGACCATTTGTTGATGTCTAAAGCCACACACGTGACTCAATCCTCACTGAGTTATTAAGAAAATTCAAACAGATCTCCTTCTAACACTGTACGGCACATTGTTATTATTCAATATTACTAAAACAGGACAAAAGTGCAGATAAATGTGTAAATGAGTGTTCACCCAGGTATTATTTAATGAGGAATTCCACCAATATTCAGTCATTTCTGCATCGCAAAACAATTACAATGCAAACCGATTCAGTGTAGTTTCAAACGGTTATAAAACTGGCCATTCTAGTCAGACAGAATTGGTGAAAGCAGCTGTGATGGGAACCAGAGGGTCAAAACACTTAATCAGACATCCAAAATCTTTAAAAGCCACCTCGCAGAACATTATAAAAATACAGGTCTGAGGCCTGAAACAGGGCTAGTTTACTCTTACCAGCATTACAGATAAAAATGTGTGGATTCGCTAGTTTTAAATAGTAAATTTGTCCCTGGGTCCCATCACTACACTGTTACGAGTGTTTTGGTATCACTTTCCAATATGAATACCCTTATAAAGAGTTTATAACTGATTTGTAATTAGGGAGATCTCAGATCTTGCTGGTTGCAGAGGTTATCTTGTCCCTTTCTCAGGCAGAATGTTTAACTGTCAGTTTCATCTTAATTAACATGATACTACCATCAAAAACCCAGATCTCGCCAAATAGTGAGTCTGTATCAATATATGCCTGTTATAACTTGTTTATAACCGCTTATTAACAATTTATAAACTGTCTACAACCTAATTAACAACCTCATTACAAATCCTTCTTTATGATTGTAAAGTGTAATGCATCTTATTTTAAAGTGGTGCCAAAACTCACACTCTGACTGACTTTATTTACATCTCCACAACTGAATTCTGCAGGAAGTTTGAAAAATAAGTGGAATTCCATTTACAGGCATACCATTTAAAGTTCCAAGTCTCGTCACTGTTTACCAAACCTTCTACCCCTAAGCTAAGCAGTTCATCTCTCTCTACATGTTGCTCTACTGTGTACCAAGTGCTCAGAGACTTCCACGTTTATTGGAAGATCTGTATCTATAAGCATAGCTCCCAGTGCTAAAACTGACTCACCCTTCACAAACGTCACATTTCTGTGCAGTGTAAAGAACATGTTTCCACTTAAATTAACAAGTAACACGTGAGGTATTCTACTACCAATCATCTATAAAAAGAGAAAATGCCATTATTGAAAAAACTGTGCATATCCAAGTATGAAAGGCAAGAGAAACACTTTGAAAACAGATTACAACTCTCGACTGAAAGAAATACAGATCTGTTTTTTCCAGAGAGAATAAAAACAGCTGTCACAAACAGTATGATCTGTTGTAGCAGACTTGAGAGAAACAGTTAGAATAACACAACAGGGGAGTTTCTCGGATGCAGTTTAAGCCCAGTTTGGAGGACTACTTTCCGTAGTTTACAATTTTGGAATCACCTAGCTAAAACGGTGGGAAATAAGTGACCTATTTAAACTCCGCCCTCTTTTCGTGTTTGTTCTTTCCTAGCTACTGTTCGGCATTTCAGACAAAAATCCCATTCAGATTGACTACAATCACTACATAATGTGGAGATAATAGTTTGCTACACCACTTTGTTTGTTAATCTAAACTAGGTTGGTCAGAAATCATGTTGCAGTTCATCTAAACTTGGGAGGCTGGAAGTGTTCAAATTGATTTCGACACCCAAACTGTGGAAACATTTCAAATTAATTTGCAATCAATAACAAATTCCATAGTTTGGCAGAAATCAGGGTGTGGATTGTAGTTTCTCATTAGGTTGAATGAAATGGAGATATAAAGCTACTTGATAGAAAAGAACGCATTTTTTGTGGGACGTGGGAAGGTGCGCTTGACAAAACCGAATGTCTTCCAAACGGAAAATCCCAACATGTTCAGATTTGAATGAACAAATGAAAAATTTGATTTGTACTGTCCATCTGAATTGAATTTTGATTCCAATCAAATAGCGGTAAAACCCAACTAACAGGTCACAATATTGAGGTAAGATAATTAACAGACTAGTCCTGCTATATTTCAACGACAACATGACCAGTAAACATAGATTAACTTGATATGCCATAACTATCTTGCTACATTCTGATGACAACAAGTGTTGCCTCCAGTTTGGACACAGAAAACAACTACAGTAGCTGGTGGTCTAATCCTGCAATCAGAAAGTCATGGGTTCATGCACCTGTAAGGTTCCCTTAAGTAAGATACCATCCCCACACTGCACTTTGTTCCTGGCTTTCACTTGTTGAAAAGGTTAAATCCAGAGAAAGAATTTCACACTGTTCACACTGTGTGCTGTGGTGTGTTCACCTATGACAGAATGGTCACTTTCCACTACAAACGAGGCTAGAACCTGATGGGGAGGAGTTGGAATTGCGATGTGAATATAGAGTAGACCTACTTGTGTCCCAAATCACATTGAAACCCCTGCAGTCCAAGACTAGGCTTAATTTGCATCAGGGAGATCAGCCCTTCCATGTCAAATATACTGTAGGTGTACTAATACATTCAAACATCATTCATGAGATTCTGCATATTGTAATAATGAGTATCGCTTATGGGGCAGGCTTTCAAGGAAAAAAAAAAAAGCCTAGTCTCAGCCTAAATAAAATTTAAATGCTTTTTAGTCTAGAACTAGGCTTCCTCTGTGTTGTATAATTAAGGTTTATTTATATTAGGAATACATACAGCATAATCTCTACATACAGCATCATTTATTGTAGCCAAAAAGAAAAAACTACCCGTGTGAAAATGAAGAAAGACATCATATTGATATTAATGCAGGATTCTGATGGGCCACTTCTGAAAGCAAAACAATTAAGACAGGTCCCCCTCTGTGTGGCAGTTTATTGACCTTGTGTGACTCTGAGGCTTGTGGTGTGAACATGTAATGACACCCGAGAATGTAGACATTCAGTTTGTTTAGTATTTCGTATAAGATGAACCTGAGAGGCCCCTGATGAACATAGAAAAAACTGGAATGCTTTAGAGACCATCCTGAAAAGCACCTCGTCGAGCTGTAGCACCGAGCTAACCCTTCGGAGAAGGTGTCATTATGGACCAGTAGCAATGTGAGACAATCATTTGGTTGAGTGTGTGAGTACCTGACTCTACCCATCTGGCTCGATGAGATCGGCGACTGTGATTGGACGGTACGGTCCAACAGTAGCCAATGAGAGCCGTGGGCTCTGGGTTGAACTTACCCATTTAGCTGATACCTATTGGGACCAGCAAAACTAGCAAAATCCCAAGAATTATTTACGATTTGACTATAAACAAGGTTTCAAAACAGCAAAACTGGTCTTATATCAGCTTAAAAGGGCAAATTCCTCTGAGTCAGATTTATGGCAAGAGATTCAGCATTTCTGTAAAAAAAAAAAAATCAGTCCTAATAAAACACAATTATGTAAGAAATATAAGAATTTTCTTTATCAAAAGAAAAAAGATGCTTAAATAATTTTAGAAAATGCATAAAAAGGAGGCAGCACGAAAAGAGATGCTTGTTTGTGTGAGATAAGAACCAAAAAGCAAAAAAAAACCAAACAATTTGGCAGCAAAAAGAGAGAATCTGTGAAAATATGGCTGAAGAAACAAAAGGCCAGAGTTTGACAGACGTTTGCTTTCTTCTCAGATTCCCTGCACAGCTTCCTTGCTCAGAGCTCCCTGAGAAAAGACGAGTGAGGGAAGGATTTCGAAAATGGGAGCGAATCGAGGGAAGAATCTAGAAAAGCAACGAGGTGAGGAATACTAGTCGAGTGATACACTTGCAGACACTCATGGGAAGGCCTGAGTTAAGACTGTCGTTTTCCTCCTGTACTATTATCTCTTCCTTAAATAAGGATAGTGTAAAAGCGTACAATCTGAAGAGACACCGGCTCCCGACGCGAAGAGCGAAGCCGAGCGCGTTTATGCACCCGGTCGTTTCCAGCGCCCATTAACCTTCATCAAAATGCACAGCAGACACAGAGGGGTGGGGCTCCTGCTAGTATTAAAGACCAGGCAGCTTTACAAACCCAGGCTGGAAAAGTTGCCCTCTGAATGCTAAGTGATTCGTGACAATTAATTTAAGCAACAACAAAAAATTAAGGATCCGTTAAACAAATGAGGTAGTGGCTTGGTGAGAAACATCCTCCAACAGATCAAATGATACCTAGAAAAGTTCAAAAGTACATGTACAGTATGTCTTTGCTTCGTTCATGTTTTTTTTTCAGCAGTCCGTCCATCTCTTCATTTTGTCATGTTTTTATTGGTATTTTATTTAATGATGTATATAAATACAAAGAGGTTAAAATGCGCCTGCAACGTAAAGCTCCTGAGAGGTCCTGTCAGGGAATGTGTGTTTTATTTGTACTGATGTGTGTGTGTGTGTGTGTGTGGCTCTGTGTAAAAGACAGGAATTAAAGGAACAAAGCATGTAAGACTGTTAACTTTAACATGATAATACATTATTAATCCAATAATGTCTTGGACACAATCTGGCTGAAGTCTAGCAGAAATCCTCTCATACAGCTTTAAGTGGTAGATAGATTTCTCCGTAAAAGTTTCCAGCTATTTCAATTGTGAATTTAACTATCACTATCACTGCTGGCTACACCTCTGAAATATATCAACTGGACACGGCTGCTGGGAGACCATGGAAAAATCAATGAGCAGCAAGCTAACAAAAGCAACAGCAACAGGTCTAGTCAGGAAACCACCTTAACATGAGACCATGAGGTGTCCCAACAACAGTGAGACTGAGAGGCTAAATTTTAGGGGAGTTTAAACCAGTGGGCATTTATATATTTACATATATTTTAAAAATGTATGTACACTAATCAGCCATAATATTAAAACCACTGCCAGGTGAAGTGAATCTCAAACCATTACAGTCTTGTTACAATGTCCAGGGATTTACTAGCTAATGAACAGTCAGAGCGGGAAATTCATGAACTGGAAGCAGGATCTGGGTAAGAATTAGCATCTGAGCAATTTTGACTAGGGCCAAATTGTAATTGCAAGGCAACTGGTTCAGATTATCTCCAAAAAGGGGGGTCTGGCAGGGTGCTTCCAGTATGCAGTGGCTAATACCTACCAAAATGGTCCTAGGATGAGCAATTAGAAAACAAGCAATTAAATAAGTTGTCAGGATTGTTGATGAGCATGGGAAATGTGGCCCTATCCCACAGAAGAGCTACTGTAACACAAACAGCTGAAGAATTTCATGCTGGCTATGATAGAAAGGTCAGAACACATAGTGTGTAGATGCAGACTGTTCAGAGTGCCCATGCTGACATTCTGTCCACCACTGAAAGTACCTACAAGGCACTTGAGCATCAGAATAGCATTGAATAATGGAATAAAGTTGCTTGATGAATCCATTTATTTACACTATCCAGACAACCATGTGCAAATTTACCACTTACCTAGGGGAGAGAAGGCACCACGATGGGAAGAAAGCGAGCTAGAGGGGGCAGTGTGATGCTCTGGTCAATGACCTGCTGGGAAACCTCAGGGACTGGCATTTATAGGGCTGATACTTTCACAGATACCACCTATTTAAACACTCCTGCTCACCAATTATGTTACTTCATGGCTATTACCTAATGGCAGTGTCCTCTTTCAGGAAAATACATCCTGCCACACTGCACAAAGGGTTCAGAAATGGTTTGAGTAACACAACAAAGAGTTCAAGGTGCAGACCTTGCCTCCAGAATCACCAGATCTCAGTCTGATCTAGCATCTGTGGGATGGGCTGAACATTTTTGAAGGCCCCACATCACAAGTCACAGGACATAAAGAATCTGTTAGAGACCAAATAACACCTTCTGAGATCTGCTGGAGTAACAAGCCTCAGTGGCTTGGTTACAAGCGGGAGACCTAAATTAGGAAAAGGTTCTAATGTTATGGCTGTTTGGTGCATATATAAGATTTACTCACCGAGTGTATATGTGCCACATATGATGCATAAAAATGCAGCCACTGTTGCTCTCAATTTAAACTGGAAACTTCTGGAGAATTCATATGATTTTCATGTCTGGGTTCACATGACGCACTGACATGATAAAAACATTATTACTCAGTTCTTGAAAGTAATAAATACATTATGATGAAGCCTACTGTGCAGTTCTAAGCTATAGCAAAGAGCAACATTGAGCCAATTGGACAAAAAATACAGTTGCAATGAATTAAACAAAGCAATTGACTGAAAACTTTTAACAGCCCTAGTAAGAAGTGCTTCAGGTAGAACCAAAGTTTCTAACAGTGTGTGAACAAACTTCCTCTGTAGCATGATTTTCCTATGCAGGCCTGTATGTGTATGTGTATGTGTGTGTGTGAATGTGTGGTGTGTGTGTGTGTTGACCCTGAGACAGCAGGAGGCTGTAGAGTGTGGCAGGGTTTTGGGCTCTCTCAGTGAAAGTGTACAGCTGCTTTTCAGGCACTGATCTCTGATCAGTTTGTTAAAGAAATACTCTAGTCTTTTTCAGTTGAATCTCTATCTGTGGCAACTAAGAGAAGAACAGAAAAACTGTCGAACGTGCTGCTGAAGGCGGTCTGGTGTGGCAGGACCTGCCTGAAGGCTTCGAAATGCATCAAATCAAAATGTGTGGTGGTAGCCGACCATATGCTGCAGTTGCAGAACAGGCTGGAAAATGCTGGAGTATTTCTTTACGCTGACTGATCCTAGACCTCGGGAACCTCTGCCTCCACCTCAGAGTAAGAAAACTACTCCAACGTTACTGCGTGCGTATGTGCA
Organism: Rhabdalestes septentrionalis; assembly: GCA_037832545.1. Lineage (NCBI taxonomy): Eukaryota > Metazoa > Chordata > Actinopteri > Characiformes > Alestidae > Rhabdalestes > Rhabdalestes septentrionalis. The sequence goes on along the minus strand of JBBMFX010000037.1, from coordinate 12,653,432 downwards.
TAACATACATACATACATATATACAATGTATATGTACACATATATATATAAATACACACATACGCATACGTGTGTGCATGTAACTGTGTACATCGAGTCAATACGGCACATGCACACATACCCCCTTCCCCCCCCAAAAATCGTCACAGATATGCATAACAAAACGCATACCCATTGTTTCTAGACCTAAAAAAATATTCTGTATGTACATACGTTATAAAACAGTGGAACAAAGTCGCAACAGACAAGAAAGACGGACACTCGAGCCACAGGGAAGAACGGAGCTTTCTCCGTTAGGGCAGGCGCCCGCCTTCGCGTGGATCTGCCCTACTGTTCCGTCTCCTTCCATGGAATTCCGGGAACATTGTTCGTTTCCTCCGTTCGAGCTTAGGAGCACAGTGCGCCTGAGGTAGACTGGACAAGGCCAGACGTGGCGAAAGCTGCGGGGGACGGGGGCAGTCCGGGCTGGGACAGGACCTTCTTTTTGGGACAGAGTCTGTGATCTCCGTTGTCTAGGGTTTCCCGCCCATGCCGCAGGTCCTCAGGGGAGTGGAAACCATTAGTAAGCCCCACCCCCCCGAGTTTGGCCCCTCCCACTGACGTCTGGACTAGTTCTCCACTCTCCAGTGGCCCATTGTGAGTGGACTGTACCTGCTGGGAGTGGCTGGAAATGGGCGGAGACAGAGGGTGGGTCTCCGGGGCAGGGGCAGGGGGTACAGGGTGCATTGTGGGGGATTGGGGCGCAGCCCCCTCTCCATTAGAAGGTCCCTGAGAGACAGGAAAGCCCAAAGAGACATCAGTGTCACTCTGAACTCCATCCACTGCTTCATACAGCTCTGAGTGCACGATCACATCCGCCTCAACCTGATTAGAACCCAGCGAATGCAGGCGCTCTTCGTGGCCACTCTGAAATAGAAACAGAGTCAAAATAAACGTATTATTACATAATTATCAGTAGTTATATCACTGACTGCATCCCATGTTGTACAGTGCCTGTGCTACAACCACTAACATACTGCTATTTGTTCCCTCTGTTCTACTGGAGTTCCATTCTATCGGTGTAATGATGGCTAGAATAATGTTTTACTGTGAAATCAGTAATTTCAGTAATTGTGTATCACTCTTTATATTCAGTTATAAATAAATCACTATTCAACATCACTACCATTATGTACTTTATTATCTCGTTATTTTATGGAATTGTCTTACTATGTGAAGTATTACTACTTAGGTCAATACCGATCTATTACTGATCTCTATGACTTCAAACCACTATTCATGTTACTAGTATTTCACTTAACTGTCAGTTACTAAACGATAATATTAACCCAGTATTTGTGTATACAGCAGAGTGTACTTTCAAATTGAGTTTTTATTGGATTTTATTTAGACATCATATTTAAGCTCTGATTTTGATTATTAATCAGTCCATGTATAAAATTAAGTCTTGACAGGTACTGGTGGATAAGTTGCTTACAGATAGTTGAAGTTGTAAGTGCATGGATAACTAACGATCTGTTTTAAATAATATCCCTGAAGGTAATTTCAGCATCATTGACTCTTTGGTCTCTAATATTTTATACTGACATTGATTATTTTACTCTCTGGAACCAGCCACACCTCGTCTCGTGTTTGTAACTGTACTAATCAGAGGGTAAATGGTGGTAACATGATAGGACCCTATACAGAAAGTCCCCTAAATGGACAAAACATACAACAACACACCTGTTTTTCAGGGTTTGGGGACTAGACACCTTACTGCCAGTCAAGGACAATCTTAATACTTCAGCAGAACAAGACATTCTGGACAACACCATGCTTTGGGGAAGAACCTTTTCTATTCCAGCAGGACTGTGTCCCAGAGCACAAAGCAGCTCCATAAAGACGTGCTGGAGGAGTTCAGTGTGGAAGAACTTGACTGGTCCACACAGAGTCCTGATCTCAACCCCATCCAGCACCTTTGGGATGAGCTGGAATGGAGTTTGTGATCCAGACCTTCTCTGCAACAACAGTGTCTGACCTCATAAATGCTACAGAGTGAATGGACACAAATTCCCACAGAAACTCCAAAATCTTGTGAAAGAGAAGCAGCTGCAAAGGGGGCCCAGCTCCATATTAAAGTCTATATGTTTGAATGCAATATCATTAAAGTCCCTGTTGGTGGAATGATCAGGCATCGCTTTTGTCCATATCGTGCTCGTGTGCCGTCCATCATGCCAGTGATATTCTATCAGACCGTTCAGACTCGTTCTTTCACCTTCAGCCCCATTTTGGAGGAAACATTTCTCTAACGGCCTCATTCTCCTCTGATGGCTTTGCCAGTCTAACGACAGGACGCGCAAAAGCAGCAGGAAGACGTGAATGCCAGGAGGAAAAGCCAAGGCCAATATAAGGTGTGATGAAAAGCTAAATCAGGGATTAATTTGATTTCTCTCCTTCCTCCTGGCCCCCGTGCGTGTCTCTGTTTGTTGGGTAATTGGTAAGTGGGATATGAGCTGCAGCACCTCATTCAAACTGCATCACCTGTCACATACTAATCATCTATAAGTCATTTTCACCGGCTGTTTAATGTTAATTACTTTCTCGCCATGTTTCCCCGAAACACCCAATTCCCCCTAACACACACACACACACACACACACACACACACTAATGAGTGCGCAGTTTCATCTCACCATAACCTTAAAAATACATGGCCATGGAAAACATAATTGAACACACCTGCAGAAAGAAGGTGCAGGTACACACAGTCACACACAAACACACACACAAACACACACACAGACACACACACAGTCACACACACAGACACACACAAACACACACAGACACACACACACAGTCACACACACAGTCACACACAGACACACACAAACACACACAGACACACACAGACACACAGTCACACACAGACACACAGACACACACAAACACACACAGACACACAGTCACACACAGACACACACAGACACAAACAGACACACACAAACACACAGA
>JBBMFX010000037.1:12607797-12626783 GCA_037832545.1 Rhabdalestes septentrionalis | reverse complement strand
CTCGCACGCACTCTCTCGCACGCACTCTCTCGCACGCACTCTCTCGCACGCACTCTCTCGCACGCACTCTCTCGCACGCACTCTCTCGCACACACTCTCTCGCACACACTCTCTCACACACACTCTCTCACACACACTCTCACGTGCCAAAAGTAAAATGAGCTAAACACAGGTTATTGTTATTAAATAGTATTTATGCCAGGGGTCTCCAACAAGTAGCTCGCCGAAGGCTTAACGAATCTACATACATTTGAAAACGTGACCAGTCAAATTTTATTAGTCACTTGGAAAACCAACTTGCATGTATGGCCAACCATGTCCGCCCCCTTCTTACACCAAATCATTATTTGCCCGTTAGTTGTCAATAAAACAGTTGCGCTGTTGTCAAGGTTGAAGAGTCAAAGGTGATGATTCGGATTCGGATTCAGATTCAGATTCAGATGATGGGAGATGGTCAGGAACCATGACCGCGGCAGGTCACCATACAAATAAGAGCCTGAAAAGTCATTTTCATGATACAAAAATCAGTAGCTCTCTGCCATTTTCATTTGACAAAAGAGGTAAAAGAGGTAAAAAGGTTGGAGACCCCTGATGTATGCCATTTGAACATTAAATGTTGGATTGATTAATTCGACACTCAGCTTTTGCAAATTATGCAAACTGACCTACTGCAACAAACTTAAGCAAAAGGAAACAAAAAAGACCACACTGATGACGGATTTAGCATCCTAACTTACACGGCCATTCTAGTCTGGGGGAGTAAAAGAAGTGACTGAAAGAGAGTGGAAGGTCGCTGGCTCACCTGAAGCATGTCGCTCAGCATGTCCACGCTGCGGAAAATGGTGAGCCAGAATTCTGGAATTCCTTTGGGGGTCTCTTCGGCAGCGCCCTCCTCCTTCGGCTCCTCTATAGAGGCTTTCTTCTGTAGCTCGTCCTAAAAAGGGTGGAGGGGCTTAGATTACACACCTTACTCTCGAGCACAAAGGGAAGGCTGCGGGCTTTGGCATGCACAGCCCATTTAGCGAGCAGCCCGGTACAAAGCTCAGGCTCTCCACCTCTCTGCATTATCTCATTCATTCAAATATGAAAGACAAAAAACCTGATCCCTGTTCAGCACGTATAGTTCTCATTAGAAGCTTATTTTAGATTAACTGATTATCTGGCATGAATTTAAAACAACATTTTATCAGCATGTGACTATAAATGCAATCCAATATTCAGACTGGAGGTACAGGTTTGAAGTTGGCCTATCACTACTGATTGCTTCCATAATTGAGTAATACAGTAAAACAAGTTTTAAAATTACAATCAAATGTCTGATTTGACTCAATCAGTCATTAAATAAAATTAGGTATACTGATAATGTAATTTCAGGTTCAGCAGAGAAATCTGAAACCAAGCTTTTTTTTGTTTAACAAGCTCATAAAATTAATTTTAAGAAACACAAAAAAATCCATTGATGCTATTTACTGCTTTCTTCTTGTTTGCATTTATTCTAACATTAACTTGTGTTTTTACAGGAAGAAAGACTCCCAAGCCAAATGGCTTTAACAAACGCACAGGGAAATGTAGAAAATGCAGAAAACTTATTTAAATTGATTTGTAACTCAGACTTGGTTTCATAATTTGAGAGTATATTTAAAATATGCATCATTAAAAATACTACTTATAAATCTAATATGTTGGCTGAGGAATCAAATTTATTTGTGACAGGCATAGCATTAACTAAATGCAACTATCAAAACTTACAAGAGCCTGATATTACATTCTGCCAGTTATTGAGAATGGAAAGAAAAAAGACCAAGTTAATGCTTTCCAGGAGTCAAATCGGATGCTAAAGAACTCTGACGAACTCTAAAAGGGAGCAACAATGGTGCAGTACTCACTGCCAGCTCTTCTTCCTCATGGTCACTCTGCCATTCACACTCCTCATCTGTAGGTTCCACTGCACCTGTTACAATATCTTTCCTCTGGAAGCATCAAAAATGTTGATGTAATTAGTTTTATGGGATGCAATGTCTCTTTTCTCTCACATATCTCCAAGAAAGACTACAGACTTAGGGGTTAGGGAGCCGACCTAACAATTACAGCTTCCATACCACACAAAGCTGGCTTTTTCCTAACAATTAAGGATTTTCCTTAGGAGCCCCTTGCACACCTCAACATTACAGCCGTTCCCTATGCATTTTTGTACAAAATCTGTAATTGTTAGGAATAAACTGGCCGAGGTTAGGGAAAATTAGAGTCGACATTTAATTAACTTTTTTTTTCACTTTTGTGTAAGTGAACTGCAGGGGGCACAAGGCCTAACCCCCCTAACTCTCATTTGAATAAGACTTCCCTAAGTGCCCCTAACCATGACGCTTCTGTTTGTATGTCGAAAATGCGTAATTTTTCCTAACAATTCTGGCCTTGGTTAGGAATGGATCTCACAATTACGGTCATTACCCTCGAAACTATGGATTTTGGTTACCCCAGGAAAGGGGCCTCAAAATCGGCTACAGCAAGCAGGAGGACCCGCTGAGTGAAAGACCCATATGGGCCCCTTAAGCCTGGAAATCATGCCCAGGAAAGGTGGACCAAAATCGGCCACAGCAGGCAGGAGGACCCGCTGGGTTTAAAGTATCACAATCGTGTGGGTGGCAGGCTCCAGGTTGTCCGTCCTCTTCTCCTGGGCTTGGGACTGTAATTTTCCCTAACAATTGGGACCGTAATTTTCCCTAACAATTGTGACTGACTCCCTTAATTTCCATTATTTCCCCTGATTTTTGTGAAGGGAAACAGCTGCTCTTAGGATTAATTCACAAAATATCTGAATGCCATAGTGAACAAGAGAGCTGAAAGATATAGGTTGGTGACACAGTGTTTCAGGAGACATCTGCAAAGGGAAGTACTTTTGAACTATTTCAAAATGTTTAAAAGGCCTAAAACAACTCAAATGCTAAAATCCACAGTGAGTTAAAAAGCTGCAATCTACAGTGAAGTAAAAAGCTGAAAGTTACAGTGAGGTAAAAAGCTGAACATTACATGTTTGTGATACTGTATTTGAAGCAACAGCTGCAAAGGGAAGCCCTTCTGAACTATTTCAAAAATGTTATGACCTAAATCAACAACTAAAAAGCTGAAATCCACACTGAAGTAAAAAGCTGAAAGCTATAGTATTGTATTTGAGGTGACAGCTGCAAAGGGAACTTACTTTGTCAAACAGGGGCTGATAGAGAGCACCATACTTTCTCTCCAGCTCGTGCACCTCCTCGTAAAATTTGGCTTCTATGTGTGCACTCTTGACCTGTAGGTTCTTTAAGGCATTGACTCTTCTCTTGACGGATGGGGGTAAGCTGCAGGGCGTGAGGGAAAAGAAGATATTTTGTTAGCAGATGGGCGTCCACCTCTGTACAGCTCTGGCCGGACTGATTCCCTGCTCTCTGGGGCCTGCAGATTAAGCTGCAGTGGAGGAGCCAAAGCCTTTCCTCTGTTGTGGAAGACTACACTTCTGCATATGTTACATCAGAGAGAGTCACGAATATATGTTATGAATGACACGCCGAACACGCAGGTAAACATGAGATGCATTTATGGGTCACCCACAACCAAAACTGATTTAAAAAAATAATAATTAAGAATCAACTATTTTAAACAGAGCAGGAATCAAAATTATTACATGAAAAGCAATATTCTATAACTTGATCTCACGCATTATATTTATATACACCTTTACTCGGTTGTTTTAAACAGTTCGTTCTTTCTTGTTGTTTTTACTACAGGTTGTAACCAAAGCAACAGCACAGGTACAGTATGTGCTGTTTTATCAGATATCAACCAATCAGAATGATCAAAACAAGACTACATCCGTGTTGTAATAAATTGAGACACACTGCAACACCTACTTATGAGCATTTCATGGACAGTGTTAGTAAACGGCCCATATTTTTGTGTATTTAGTTTTTTCTCTTGAGGTCCAATTATAACATTGCTATTATGACTAATAATAAGTCACACAGTCACAAGGCAGCTGGTGGCCTGGAGGTTAGGGAGTTGCTCCAGTGATCACAGAGTCACAGGTTTGAATCCAATGACTTCTAGTGGCACCACTGAGGTACACTTGAGCAAGAATTTCACAGTTCCCACTGTGTGTTGTGGTTCATTTCTAATTAATTTAATTTAATACTGACTATACATTTACATATTGTGAGTTTTGGCCTCCTTTGGTTATGGGCCCCCCTGAAGAGCAAAAACTCTGTATTTCATTATAATAGGAGAAAACTTTGTCATGCTGAATAAAATCTATTCATGCAAAGCTCCAAAAACTAAATGTCATAAAACTCATTTTGTATGCTTATTGTGGAGTTTTGTGAAGATGTATACCATAAAGGTATATTTACTTTTACATTTATATTATACACTCAATAATAATTCTGATGGATTTCTGTTGCCCTGAGTATTACCAAATGTGATTTGTAGATGTATACTTCTTTCCAAAAAGCTATATTTTAGCCACTCACACCGATTTTTTTCTTCTTTTCAGTATAATTGGTTGGTAACAGCCTCTGTATGACAGTGCAAAAAAGTGCAAAAAAGCATTCAGTTTCTTGGCTGATTTAATTTGAAGGTACTGAAAATGCATTTTTTTGGAAAGGCATTTTCACTACTCAAGTAACAACAAGTTTATTTTACTAAGTGTATATTGTATAGTACCCAACACAGGTCTAGTTGGCACCAGTTTCGCAAAACACAAAAGAGCGAGCTCTGACCTGTCCATAACCGAGGGAGTGTGTGTGACGCTGTCTAGTCTGTCCTGAAGAGCCGCCAGCGCTTGCGGGTTCTGCATCACTTGGTCGCCCACTTTACCTGCATTTGAAGAGAGCAGTTATAATCACATAGCAGATATATTCAATTTACCTGGAAACTACCACAGAGATAATTATTCAGATCAGCACATCTGAAGAAGGCAGAAAAGAACCAGAATTTCTGATTAAAACTGAAACATCCTAACACACAAACACTTTCTTCAATTATTCATCAAGTTTTCATCATTCCCTCCCTACCTGCAGTGCTTCCTCTCTAGCTTCCTTCAAAAGATTCCTTTTCTCTCAGTGCTCATTCTCATCTCCTAACTCTTAATTCCGGTCTATATGTTAATGACTGTAATATGTGGTGTTGGAAATCTGGACTCTAATGTTTTGTCTACTGCTGTATTTCTAAAGCACTCTTGAGTTTGTGAAGGTTGCTTTAATACATGCAATGCGCAAAAGTATTGGGATAACTGACCATTACACTAAGAGACTTTAATGACAAAATGTCTCGGTAAGCTAAAACATTAAGGCCTAGAATAAACACTGAAAAAAAAAGATGTGTCCCAATATATTGTCCATATTGTGTAAATACAAATCACAGGTCTCCAGTAGTCTCTTCTTGTGAGTGCCAATTACCACAAATTATCCATTCATTAAAAACATATTAGCCAGTTATGAAGTCAGAAGATATCCTAGATATCCCATATTCAGCTGTACTTTGTACAGATTTCAAATGGATCTCCACATCTGTGTGGAAGACGGATTGGAGGGATATGGATCTAATGGCTGGAAGGTCTCTAAGGTCTTGGCAGAACAATAGCAAGTCTTCATGAAACTTTTACACTGAAACTGTACACTAGCCCTGTCAGAACAGCATCTCAGAATAATCATTCATAGGTTAAGGAAGGAATGACTGTCCACCTGCTTATAAATTTTTCAGCAGCCAAGACAGCCACAGAATGGTCTGATCTTTTCCACAACAAATGATGGAGATAATTGAGGGTCTCAGGGAGGTATCACAGTTACTTTACCTTTGGCTTCGTTGTTGTCGCCGTCCATCTCGTCAGCACAGCTCGAATGTTCTGTGGAGAGAACAAACATGAAGTAAAGCAGACTATATGGACAAAAGTATTGGGACGCACCTGTTTTTTAGGGTTTGGCAGAGGACACTTACTTCCAGTAAGGGACAATCCTAATGCTTCAGCAGCCCAAAACAATGAAATTATTCCAAATCTGTGGACTCAGTTTGGGGAAAGCTCCTTTCAATTTAACTAATACGGAGTTCCAGTGCAAAAGTAAGCTCAATAAAGACATGGCTGGATGAGTTTGGCTTGGAAAATTGGCCCCCACAGAGCCCTGACCTCAACCTCAACACCTATGGGATGAACTGGAACAGAGATTGTCCAACATCAGTGTCTGGCCTCATAAATGCTCTACAGAATGAATGGACACAAAAAATCCAAAATCTTGTGGAAAACCTTCAAAGAGGGGGACCAACTCAATATTAAAGACTTTGAATGCAATATCATTAAAGTCCCTGCTGGAGTAATGGTCAGGTGTCCCAATACTTTTGTCAATGTAGTGTATTATTTTGTATAACAAAGGAAAAGGGGCTTAGAGCTGGATAAGCTAGGTGTGGCAGACTAACAAAAAGCTTGAAGCAAACAATAAATGCTCTTACCATCCAAGCTTAAGTCTTAAAATGGGAATTATTACTGCACAAACAGGGCTAAACATGATTTATTTAGTAGAACAGACATGCTGCCACTTACCACAGCATATATAATATTAACTCAACTAAAGTTGATTTTTATGACTGTCACCCAAAATAAATGGTTTAAAAAACAACTGTTATGTTTTGAGGGACTAGTGACGCAATTTGGCTAACTTTGTTAGCACTGTTGCTAATGGGCCATTTTACACAAAAATAAATGTAAATACATACACACACAAGGACAATGTTGCAAAAACGTTTAATAGCCTACTAGGACATAAAATCATGCCCTAACCCTTTTAATAAATCAAATGAAGAGGCTACTTCCAGCTAAAATCGAGAAAAACATTCTGGGCGGTGCCAGAAGCTTTAAGCTACCTAGCATGCTACAAAATTAGTCCCTAGTGACTTGTGGCTGACTCAGAGAGAATTATGAGTGCTAAATTTGTTATTGTAGCTGAAAAGCAATTACGAAATGTAGAAAAAATGACAAGATGTGTTAAAACAAGTGTCACGTCCAATAAAACTACGTTTTTGGAGAAGCTAGCTAGCCAGCCACCGTTAACCTACTAGCCTGTATTAGCCAGGGTCCCTGATTCTCAATGTACATTATTCCACTCTCGGTTTGTTTAGTCATTTAAAGTAATTTTCTACGTTTAAAAACATGTAAAGCGAAGAAGTTGATAAAAAAGAGATTAACAACATCAACCTGCTAGAAAGAAATCCAAAATAGTGCTCTTACGCAGCAAAAAAGTGAAGCATACCACACTTTACTAAAGGTGAGTATACCGACTGACGAAACACTGGTGCAAATTCTAAAAAGACGTCTTGTTTTGGAAAACCCTATTCATTGCAAGAAGCCCTTCCTTACCTTGTCCAGAGCTGTTTTCGTTCACATTGGCAGCTTCAGTGAAGTGGGACACTCAGAAAAATAACCCAGACCCCATTGGGTCCAGCATCCATTTAGCACCGCCTCACAGAAACGTCAATACAACATCCAGTACGCACAAATTGCCCAAAAGTATTGGGACATACACGTTTTCCAAGTTTCAAGAACTAAGGTCCCTAACTGCCTGTGAAAGAAAACCTTAATACTTCAGCAGACCAACACATTTCGGACAACCTTTTCTATTACAGTATGACTGCGTCCCAGCGCACAAAGCAAGGTCAATGAAGAAAAAACAAGATATGATAAACCATTATTAGTCCCATTTGCATGCAGCAAGTGGACAGTACAAAGGTAGGACCAGCGTTAACAATAGACTTAAAGCCATACAACACAACATTTTATACATATTAATACTGGCCAAAAATTAAAATTTTATCAAGATTAATCATATGGTTTTCTGTGATTAAGTGCAATAACATTTGTTTTTCAAACAATTTCAACAAATAAGGAGCTTTTTAAGAACAGTTTTCCCTTTAACACTGTTACAAAGCTGTAGTCCAAATATTTATCATGAATTTTAAACATTAATGTAATCAAATTAAATATAAATATATTTTAAATATATTAAATATAAAGCCAAATCTTTTTACCACTGCCAGGGCATTCACATTTTATCTAGTTTATTGTAGAAAAGTCCTCCTCAGAATCCATAGCATATCATTATATCAGTTGTAAAGAGGGACCAACTCCATATGAAAATCTATGTATATCTGAATGGATGTTACCATTAGTTGTCCCAGTACTTTTGGCCATAAAGTTTATCTTTGTTCATGTCCTCGAATACTTACTTTTGTGTTTATATTTATAAGTACAGAGACAGAGGACATTATGAACGAAAATATATAGTGGATATATGTACTGGTAGTATATTCAATACCAAAAGATCTGAATACTTGTTTCCCTTGACTCCATTAAATAGTGCGGTTTAAATACTTAAGAATTAGGAGTCAAAACATTTTTACTCATTCTCAGTGTGTTGGTGTAGTGAATACTTGAAACTTCGCAAGTCAAAGAGCCCTCTAGATGGGAGCTGCTGCAGAGAACAAACCCAGCACAGTGAGGATTAAACTTCCGCGCATGGCTGCCCTATTGCCCTGGCACAGAGGCATTTCCTCAGCCAGGGACGGATCATGGACTTGTCTGGAACCTCACACTCCGACAAATAATCATATTAACTACAAACCAGACCTTGAAAATGAGGGGAAAAACAGTGCATATTCATATTTATATGCTATTTAAACCATACAAAATTGCTTGTTTGGAAAATAAACATCTTCATCCTTAATAACGAGCAATATTATATTGTTTGTTCCTCTTCTATAAAATCTGTGTCGGTCAAAACTAAATCAAATTCCTTTTTTTTAAAAAGCCTGTTCAAGTTATATCCAAGTAAGCTGATGTAGTTCAATATATCTTGAAGGATAAATGCTCACTAAATCCTACCATTTGAAAAGCAACAATATCCCAGGAGTCAGTAATAATAAACACGTGTGCTTGAATTTGTTGTTCATGTAATGTTTACATCCGCAGATCGTCTCAAGCACTTGAGCCCGTCAGGGCTGTGGTTTGAGACCCCTGAGGACTGGCCTGTTTAGTGATCAGTACCGGTTCTAAATCTGTACAAAAGTATTGGGACACCTGACCATTACACCAACTGAGTCTATAATGGCGTTACATTCAATCCATAGATTTTAATACCTGTTCCAGTTCATCCCAAAGTTGCTGGATGGGGTTGAGGTCGGCACTCTGTGTGGAACAGTCAAGTTCTTCCACACTGAAATCCTTCAGACATAAAATCATGCTGGAATAGAAAAGGTTCTTCCAAAACTAGAGTTGGAGCTTGGTTATGTCCAATATGTTTTGGTATGAAGCATTAAAACTCTCCTTCACTAGATGTAGGAGACTTACTTCACAAGCCATGGAAAATAGGTGTCCCAATACTTTTGTTCATTTAGTGGGTCACTTTAATTTAAGGAACATATAAACAGCCACAATGAAAGCTAGTAGACAGGTTACTGTTTTCTGGGATTGGGAAACCAGACCATTAGAATGAATTGTTTGCTCTAATCTCAACCACCATTTGTTACGATTAATTCATTTAATTTCTTTTTTCATCTGTAGTATTTAAACCCCAGCATTTTAGTTTATTGAATTTTTTAGACTTAGACTTTTGTATTTTATAGTGTTGTTTGTGTCTGTGCAGTCAAAACTTAGGCAAGTTCCTATATGATCAATAACATTTTCTGAATCTTTTTCTAAAAAAGCCTCAGTGTGAAATATGGCCCAAAAGAGTTTATTTAGTGTGAGTATTACACATTAATGGGATATTTCTTCTGTACATGTGTTTTTTCTTTACCCTGTTTTTAAAGGATTCTATGCTAAAACAGCACAAAACACAAAACACACCGCCTGGGAACTTTACAAAAAAGTTTTTATTTAATTTACGTCATTAAAAAAAATCTCAGCGAGCATTTTCAATACAAAAAAAGGAGGAGGAAATCCTTCTGAAATATCATAGCAACTTTATCAAACTACCATACGGTCTGCTGTACAGGATATAACACCACAAGGGGGCGGGGTTTCATACGTCAAAAATTCTGTTCTACCAGGGAGGAGTAGCCGTAACTCTGTCCTCAGTCTCGTTTCTAATCAGTCCATCAGTGCTTGCTTCAAGTAGAACAAAAAAATAATTACAAAATAATTCTTTCAACATACACTTAAAAAAATCTAAATAACAGTAAAACAACAACAACAAAAAAATTGAACAAGACGTCGGAACAACTGACCATACAGAAAAGGTGAACTGCTGAGTTAGTAAACATCAAATAATGCTAAAGAAGTGGTGAGTCGCTCTATCTTTCTGGCAGACAGGGATTTTTCTTCCAACCACATGGTTTTGGAAGTGCACAGAAGTGTGAGGTTTCCGTATTTTAGACACTCATATCTGTTCTTAGAGTAGACGATCCTGAAGCTTTGGCTAATTTTTGTAAAGAAAAAAAAAAGTATATAGAAATAATAAACCAAACCGTCCAAATCCGGTGGAAAATCCCTATGGGCCACAGAAAGATACGCAACCTAGTAGTCTATTTATCACAACACATCTTTAATAATCCATGCCATGTTTTCACACAAGCAGGCGCTTTAGAAAGCATAGAGCGCTAGCAAACAAACAAACAACCAACCAAACAAACAAAAGAGCACATTCAGCTACAAAACCAAAAAAAGAGAATACTTGGGATTATCTATCTGTACAAGATTCAGGGCTGCAGACTTGCTGGCTTCTGATGAACAAAGGTTTAAGGAGTAGACGACCGTGTAATGAGTCTTCACAACTTTATGATGACTAACGGCCACGTATTAATAATTATAATAGTAAACAACTGTTTTTCTTTTTTCCTTCCCTATGAAAGTTTAATATATACATTTACAAACAGACTTTCAAAACCACCTACAGTCTCCTAAAACTTGCTACATAAACTTCGCAAACTATGCCAGTAGTGTAAATGCGATGTAATGTGTTATTTTTAATTGAAGGTTCCAGTGCTACAAGACAGGCTTCTGTCCAATTCTACCCAAAAATAATAAAGAAGCAAAACAAAAAACAAAAAATTCCCCCAAAGTTTCATTTCAATAATTCTTTTTTTCAAATTTAGAATTATACTAAAAAAGGGTATAAAATTCTTTTTAAAAAAATTCACAGCTTTTCTTTGGTATCGAGGTACAGTAAGGCTAAAATGGATTGTAAAGATTTGGACTGAGTTTTAGTGCTGTGACTGTGTTTTAATCATCAGGCACAGGATTAAATAGCAACGTATCATCTGGTAAATTACTACAGAATCAGATTCTTGCTTCTAAACACTAATCAAGATTTAAAAAAAAAAAAAAAAATAAAAAAATAAAAAGTATTACTGTCCCAAATTCCAAAAATCTCACCTCGACTTATGGCATGGTGGTACTGGCTATATATTCAGTAAGTGCAGAGTACCTGAATAGGGGGAAAAATAACAACAGTCAATAATAAAGTTTTAAAAACCCTTCCTTGGATTTAAAATTCAGCATTGCATTTGGTACAAAGGCATATATCAAGTGAACAATTCGCCACTAACACCCTAAAATTCCAAGATAATATTAACTGCATTTATACAAAATATTTCAATATGTTTTTTTTTTTTTTGGAAAAGCATCAGATGGCAGACATAAAAATGCAAGCTTTAAGAAGCAACTTACAAAATAACTGCAGTCACCAAATTGAAAAACAGTGGCAGATCCACAGAGCTTATAAATGCATAGATACAAAAAAAAAAACTAAAGACTAAATGGATCCTGAATTAAACCCAATGATACTGTTTTACACAAAGTAAAATTCCTTTTTTCGTTTACTGAGATCCATTTTGGGCTGGGGGGGGCAAAACACACTATTTAAACCCACTTTTTGCTGGCCATAAGAACGGAAATAAATAAATAAATAATTCGCAATGTATTTACGACAGTGTCTCACTAGTATGGCTATTATGTCACATTATACACTTGCAAAACAGTGCACTGAATTCTATGCATATTTTACCTCAATATTACTGAATCAGTTTACCGCCTTTTGGTAATATTTGTACTCTTTGATCCACATGAAACCACATTCGAGTCACATAAATTCCTTTTAGTGTCTCGTAATCATTTAATCACTAATGCTGGTGCGATTGTGGATCCTGATTGGGGCTTTAAGGATAGGCCTTTTTTTAATTTATTTGTTTTTGCATATTGACATTAAAAGAATGACCCTTAGTGTCTTCAAGACCGCCTGGGATCATCTCATAGGTTTCCTTCACAATATACAAGATTCCAATATACAAAACGTGCCAGGTAGTGCAAATATTAGAGCCATTAAATGATTGTATCAAAAACAAAAATACCTTTTTAGAGCATCCATTGAATCTGATCCCTCAAATCTAGAGCTTGGGGAACCCTGAGATGCAGTGAGGGATTTAATGCCACACAACTTTTTAACAGAAGTTCTAATTACTTTAAGTAATGGGTATTAGTTCCTTTAAACAGTTATTTGTTTAGAACGAGGAGCAAGCCAAATTTTAGATTACTAACAATTCATTGTGAATCAAATTTAAATTTAAAAAGCTGCCTTGAAGTACCAGTCGTCGTACTGTTGAATCCATATGAAGGCTATGAATTTTAAGTACTGGAAAACTTAAGACAACAAACACAGTATTCCCTTTTTGTATTTACTCCCATACGTTTTACAGCCCATGTCTATTTTCTAGACAACAGAGATTCCAAAGAATTATTATTCACTTACGCATCTATAGTTTTCTGCACCTGGAAGCACCTATTTAACATCTGGAAATTCGAAAAAGGTGACCGAATGAAGCAGAGTACCTCAGCCAGCTCAAAGTCTCAAAACCAGTTTTACACAAGAAGCTGGATTAAGAAAATGGATTTACATTATATTTCCCAAAAACACTTCAACTGCATCTCTTGCTTACAAAATGTATGGACCTAAATTGTTCCTCTAACTTGTTTTGAAGAACACACTATAGAAAAAAGTGTAAAACTGAACCCTAACAGCCACTTTTGACTCTCAGTCATGGCTTCGTTTTTTCGTTTTCCTTTTTCAACAATAGAAATCCGTTTTCTTTGAAACACGTGAATAGGGAGAAACACAACAGGACAGCACCATAGTCTGGGGCGAAGGTGCACACTACTAATTAGAAAAAGAACCAGCATTCTCGAAAGAGTGATAATTTCTGTTCGGCCTGGCACAACAGTCTGGACCCCAAAGTCCAGAGACTTGATTCTGTACAACACAAAAGTGTGAACACTTACACAGCCAGGATCCTGAAAAAAAAAACCCACACAGGTAAACAAAAAATCCCTTCAAGTATCCAAATATATCAAAACGATACAAAAACTACAAATTATCCCAACATTTCCACTGGTGCCTGGTCCTTGCTCTCTAACCAGTCGAAGCCAGCAGAACTCACAGTCTCACTGCAGATCTGCTGAAAAAGTGGGTCGTTCTTCAGCTCCTCCAGCGTTGATTCTTCATACGGCCCTTGTTGCTGACTGGGGTTAAACAGAAGGTTTGTGTCCAAAGTGTTCAGATCATTGATGCTACTGGAGAGCTCGGAGGCCAATCGCATATCGCCAGGGAACTCAGAACTACCAGCGCTGAGTTCTGAAGCCTGGCCCGGACCGGCGTTGAGGCCGGTATCCTCTAACAGTTCCTTAGCAGAGCTGTCAAAATGCAGAGGCTGCTGGTGCTGATGTTGCTGGAGGTTTGGAATCAGCATGGCCCGATTCTGCTGCTCTTCCTCAGAAAGCTGCTGCTGCTGCTGCTGCTGCTGCTTCTCTCCTGAGGCGGACTGTGTTTGGCCGTCTCCCGTTGAGAAGCTAATCTGCTCTCCCCTGGCGTTCTTCATGAGGTAAGCAGGCTTCTGAAACTTGTAGGCCGAGGGGCCTGGTGAAATCTGAGCCTGGTGGTTGGCACTGTTGGGGAAGCTGGGAGCAGCCGTGGTTTCCAGGATTTGTGTGAGGTTCATGCGGGCAGTGTAGGACGGCATGCTGTTCACGCCGAGTCCGCGTATCAAACTGTCACCGTCGCCATCCATCTTGCTGAGTAGGACGTTGGTGATCTTTTTGGTGTTGCCCGACTGTCCCCCGGCCTGCATTGGCAGAACTTCGGTTTGCATCATCACGTTCAGCGGCACAGACTGGCTTCTCTGTGCCATACTGCTGGCACAAGCGTCTGCTTGACTGTTTGCAAAGATGTTCAACACCTCGGAAGTCAACGGTGAACTGAACGGAGACACCACAGAGCGGGGCACATTGGGGTTCGGGGTCCCGCTCAGGTTGCGCTGCCTGACTGCTGGACTGACGCTACGACAACGAAACGTACTGGAGGCAGACGAAGTGCTGGTTTTGTTATCAAGAGGGGCTGGGACGGCGAATCCCTCCTGTTTATTGAGGTTGGCCATGCTAGCCACCTGCTGCTGGACTGGGGAAATTGGGGTCAGGCGGCTTATGTGTGTGTCATGGTGCCTCATTTGTGACTGATAAGTCTGACCAGGGATCGCAAAGGCATGGGGCTTCCGGAACTGGTCGTCCACCAGGTCTTGATAGCTGGGCAGGATGTTAATACCATTACTGGAGTTGCCACTAGTGCTGTTATAGCCATTATTGATCCACTCCAGTTTGGATTTATCTGGGTGGGTGGCCATCGGCCTCTGCATGGGCTTGACTGGACTGGAAGAGACAATGCTGCCATCGTGGTAACTCGTGACGCTCGAGTTGATAGGGGTGAATGCAAAGGGGTTCCGACACTCAACCGGGCTGGGTGGGACGCTGCTGCTGCAGTTGGAGTGGGGTGTACTGATGGGGGTCTGGCAGCTGCTTCCCAGTGCGCTGTCCACCGGGGTAGTGGGTGCCAAGCGAGAGCAGGGACTCTCTCTAGTCAGCCCTTGCCCCCCTCCTATCATCTCTGTGGTGGGGGTCGGTGTCGGCGTGGGAGTGTGGACGGGCGTGCTGCAGCTGTGAGCAGAGCCGTAATAAGTTGTGCCAGGCTGGTGACGGGTTATCATGTTGTTCTGTAGGATGGCCTGCTGACCCTGCAGTGCCATGTCGACACAGCCACCAAAGTCTTGCATGCTACTGTTCATCTTCATCTGTTCCTCCATCTGAACCAATTCCTCTACAATACTGTCCTGAGTCATATCATCATCATTAAAAGGGAAATAGCCCACATTTGGCTGGGATGACACATAATCCACCATGTCAGTAGTCATCTGTACACTCTGGCTGAGGGCAGGGGGCTGAGGCATCACTTGAAGAGGCTCCATCACCGGAGTGGGTATTTGCTGGTTTTCTGCCGTTCCCTGTTGGGAGTAAGCTTTTCGCTGAGCACCGCCTTGCTGTCTGCTATCCCAGAACACACTCTTGAGTTCGCATGCTGCAAAGTCATTCTGCTCGGAGGTTACTTGCATGGCTTGTGGATTTTTGGTAGCACACTGCTGTAAAAACATCTGACTCGTGGCAATAGCAGTCTGAGCAACTATAGGCTTGCTGTCGTAACTGGATAAAGACCCATCCCACCGACCTTGAGAAACACTCCTTGGTCTGCCAAAGGTCTGATTCCTGATCTGAGAATCCTGGCAGGGGCCGCTTGCAGCTGTGGCACCAGCAACAACATTTCTCACACCCGATGAGGATCCTTCCCAATGTCCTTGGGATACACTTCTTGGCCTGGTGAAAGTCTGAAAGCCGGTATTCCCAACCGGAGAGTCAGAGTGTGCAAGAATGCGAGTTGGAACACTGGAGTTGAGCTTCACCATGACTCTCCCAGCAGCAGAGGCAGGTGCACTCTCTGGTCGGACAGGAGCACTGGACCTGGGAATATTCTTCACTGGGGCTGTCATCCCAGCTTTCGTACCTTCTGTTTCTACGTCTGTTAAAAAGACTTTTTTGGCAGGGGTCACACTTGAATCTGGACATAAGCCTTGTCTTTTGCGAGGGCTTATGGCTGCATCCCTAGTTGGCGTTACAAATGCACTAGCGGGTGTCTGAGCACTGCTCATGGTTTGACTGGGGACGGCCTGATGAAGAGTTCTTACTTTAGCATTACTATTGCTGCCAGCAGCCAGGTTGCTTTCAGTCGGGAGCATCCTCCCATTACATTTGGTCCCTGTTTGCATGTCCAGTCCTGCACACATCTTGGCGAATGGTGTGGGCACACTCGCCGCCCTCGGTTTAGGTGCCCCTTCCATCTTATGTATACCTTCAGAGGCTTCCTGTGAAGCTGCCAGCCTGCCACTGTCACACTGGACTCGTTCACTGACAAGTACAGAGTCCAACTTTACATTGCTGACTGGTGTGGCTGTGGCCGCTTGTCCTGGTCTCGCCAGGGCCGACGGCATTGCGGCAATGGAGCCACTACGGACACGCGTAACGGGCTGGAGATCATCATTAAGGCTGGAAACTCCAGCAGAAGCAGGCCTAGGTGTGCTGCCAGTGTTCGAGGGGGACGCAGTGTTGGTGTTGCTGCGTCCTAGAGATATGGTTGTCATCTTGACCACATTGACAGAACTGACCTGGGGTGTTGGCATGACAGTTTTTATCGGACTGTTGGTAATAAGGAATGCAGGGGGGGAGCGAAGGGTGATTGCACTAGTAGTTGGCGGTTTGGGCAGGATTTGGGCGTAGCGATGACGGGCAGAACGATCCCCGACAGGACTTGCAGGTACATTCTGGGGGGTCTTGGGACACTGCTTCACAGGCTGCACTGCTTGTGTGACCACTTGAAAATTGACAGGGAGAACTTTGCTTTCGGCAGTCGCAATCGGGACAGGGCTGGGAGACATCAACTGCCTGCTCCTCTGGACCTGCGGGACACAATATATTAAGACAGAAGAAACATTAATTAAAAAAAATTTTTATGCATTCTCAAAAAAATTACTACTTCCACTAAGCTCTACTGGGCTTGCTTTACACAATATTCCAACAAATAAATGGCAGTGCTTAGACTATAAACTTGAATAATGCATCCCATCCGAACTACAATAGTTACAGTAGTTTTTACCGTAATAGGACTAGGAACCGCAGCTACCACGATGCTGATAGGCTGCGGTGAAAGCAGGGCGGGGCTACCACACAGGATTCCAGAGCCTGTGCCAGGCGTAGTGCCCCCATCTGCCCTCCTGGCTTGGGCTTCAGCAGGAAGTGGAGAATGAAGTTTCTGTTCCTGCTGCTTCTTCTGGATCTTTCTCTGGAGCTGCTGTTTGGCATCAATGGAGGGGGACGCTAGCGTTTTCACCTGGGGCTGGAAAGAGTGGGCATCGGCCGTGGGCACAAACGCAGACGACTGCACAGACATCTTAGTCCCTACAGGGAAGAGAATAGACACATAGTACACGAATATTAACAGTTTAGATTGCTGTTACCATTTTAACTGCAGTTATAGTGTTGACAAATAGACATTCCTCAGCCTACAACAGACTGAATGTCTGATTTTCAGCAACAAACAGTCAATTCCTGTTAAATTTCTGCAGCAAGCAATGTCAGATGCTCACGTGTTAAATAGGTACTATGAAGAGAATGCATGCACTCTAATTTCCTCGAACACAATTAAAACTTGAACTGAACCAGATGCTTTCTAAACATTTAATATGCCAATCATGACATTTATATTATATATTTTCATTAGATATTACACCAAGACATACTTGTTTAAGTTTGCTTGTTTTTAAACAGTTGTTAATGTGTTTGCCTGCGTGAAGCTTAATCACCACATTTTTCCTTTTATTTCAATTTTCCCCTGAGTAGTACAACCTTCCATTTTACACTCCAGACTTTCAATAGCGCCTGCACTTTGCCTTCTGTTTCCTTACACAGTAGGTACACTCATGTCCTGTCATTTTATTTGTAAAGCTATGATTTACCCTGGTTCAATGCTGGAAAATGTGCAATAATGTATGTATTGTTCAACATTATTCATTCTGGAAGGTTTAAATCCCGTTCACACTTTAAAGTTACATGGCTCTATTGTCTATTATTGTTATCTCAGATTTACATTCCATTCCTACTACTAATACCCAGCAGTATTGTCTATTTATTGTAATGTTTCTCTCATTTCTTTACACTTTGTTTAATGCTGTAAGTGCATTCTGTGTAACACTTATGGTTCACACTTGTGATTCTGGAAGGTTTACAAACGTTTCCCATTTTACTGTTACTCTGCTACTGTATTATCTATTCACTGTATTTTTTATGTCATTCCTTGCATTTTTTTAGATGCTGTAACTGCGTACTGTGTAATAATCACACTTATGATACTGCGCCAGACACACTGGTTTACATTCTGTTTACACTATATTTTACATGACTTTACATTCCTGTACTTTGTTGTAGCATCTGTTTATGTTGTTTGTGTTACTTCTATTGTAAGCTTCTCTGTGTTGAATGTTGCTCTGTGGTCCGTGGAGAAATGTTTCATCAGACCATGTACGTTTTCACAGCTCCTGGTGATGAAGGAACATTGTACCTTTGATTTACTAGGAAAAAAAAATACTGTAACTCACCAGGAATGAGGGCCAGAGCTCATCTGGATTTTGATGCTATGAACAATTACACTTAAAGATATTCATAAAGATATTACTTGTAGTATATAACTTTTAAACCCTACATTTCTTTTGTTTTTTTATGTTTGCACTGAAAAAACGCAATTTATGAACCAAATTACTACTCAGACCTCATTAGTAGTAACAATTTCCTTCTTTATTATGAAGTTTGCTATGACAGTATTCCTGAATTTTATATATACTAAATTATATTTTTAATAAATTCCCTGTTTCTTATGCAATTTAATTCAGCTTTGCGATGACTGTACAATTATTAAGAAAAAACATAATGTCACAGGAATAATAACACTGGGATTGTTAGCCAACAGGGGGAGACATACATCTGTCAAATAACTAAAGGAAATCGGGAGTCTGGGAGGAGCGCTGGGTACCTGAAGAGGATCCTGCCATGA
>JBBMFX010000037.1:12572578-12586594 GCA_037832545.1 Rhabdalestes septentrionalis | reverse complement strand
CTACCTACCTACCTACCTACCTACCTACCTACCTACCTACCTACCTACCTACCTACCTACCTACCTACCTACCTACCAAAATAACTGTCTATCTGTCTACATATCAGTGTAACTCAATTTGGTTAAGTTCTTTTAAATTTAAACATTTCTAACCACCTCCTTTCGTTTGATGTGTTTCATTTGATGTTGATTCTTTTATTATTTAATTTACATGTTATTTATTTTCTTTGTAGTCAGTCACTCTGGTTTAAGGTTGTCTTATTTAATTTATACAGGCAAAACAGTACTCTGGATTTTTTTTAAATATATGGTTTAACATTTGACAACATTTCAAATTCTACTCTGTCATATTATTCTGCAGTGTAGTTTATATTCTAATGGTTATGTTGCTTCCACTTTCTTTTTTTGTTCCTTTTTGCTACTGTAACAGTGCACATTTCCCTCCTGAGGGACTAATAAAAGATTATTTTATCTTGTCTTATGCTTATTTTCATTGTCTTTATTTTATGAATTGTATTATTTACATTTATAGATTTATTCGTTTTATTGTTTCTCTATTTTTAATTGAAATGCATCATTAAATGTTTCCTCAGTAAAAGTTATCAGTTAATAGTTGCTGTGTCTGATACTTCCACCAGATGACGCACTTTTCCTTCAGTTGCAATTCACTGCGCACCCTGCTGGGAACTGTGATTAGAGCAGACCCTCCCTGTGGATTCAGTGAAGTTACTTTCAGTTCACTGAACCGACTCTTCTTAATTTCACGAATCAGGACGCTTCACACGAATGAAAACTTTGGAGATCTAGACTGGAAGAGATCATGAGGCTCAGTCGTGAATATTTGTGTTTGATCAAGTCCAAAACACGGGTGTAAATTCGGTCCGGACTTGTGATTCGGTTCGGTCGATATCTTCCAACGAACCGATTCGTGTTTGAATCCTCTCTACAGAGCACGCTTTAAACTCCTCGTGGCTTGTTTACCATCCAGACGTTAGCTGTTAGCATGTAGGCTAGATACAATTTTCCTCAGTCGTTGATAAAACTGCATTTTTTCTGAAACAAGCCCGCTTCAAATATCGGCAGAAATAACCCAACAGTTTTGAAAACATGAACGTATTCCCAAAATACTAAGACAAATGACGACATTTGGCTGATTTTACTACCAGTACACTTTTGCAATGAAAATAGGTGGAGTCGAGGAGGAGCATCAACCACAAAATGAGATGTTTTGATGAAATAACAGCACATTTTATATTAAATTAATTTCTGAGCTATATATATATATATTTATATATGGGTACATGTTTTTCTAGCTAATGCGTAAAAGTAATTCCTAGCCAGCTTGCAAGACATACACAATATGGACAAAAGTAATGGGACACACCTGTTTTTCAGGGCCCCTTCCTTCCAGCGAAGGGCAGTCTTAGTGCTTCAGCAGACCAAGACATTTTTGGACAACGCCATGCTTACAACTTTGTAGACACAGTCTTTAGGTGGGAAAGCCATTTACTTTAATCCAGAATGACTGGAACATCAGCGCCTCACCTCATTAATTCCCTACAGAATGAATGGACCACAAACAAGGACGCAGAATCGCTCCAACATCTTATGAAAAGCCTTCTAGGAAAAGTGGATTCTGTTATAGCTGCAAGAGGGGACCAACCCCATATTAAAATCTATGTATTTGAATGCAATGGCAGTTAAGTGCCAAGTTGATGGACTGGCCAAGCGTCCCAAAACTATTGTCAATTACAGTGTAAGACCTATATGGACCTACCTGAGGCATATGCAGAAGCAAGCAAAAATACACAAATAAGAAGGTTGCATGGATTAAGGTCGCCCCCACATTATTGACATTATTGGTGTTGCTGTGATTGAGAAGACTGACTAAAATAAATAAAATAACGAGGGGGCGCCTGTTTGCATGGTACCTGAGTGGAAACCTTCGTTAATTACACAGGTTTCGGAGTGCACATGAAATGCACAGGATCTGCTGAAGTTTGGAAGCTCTTACCAGATGGAGTTCTTGATCTTCAGCTGCAGGGAGCTTGTCTCTGTCCCATGTAGTCCTGCAGGAACCAGGGAGGGCAGGGAGCCTGAACCAGAGCCTGTCTGAGGGAGCTGGCCAGACTGTGGGTCATCATCAGCCATCATCTCGGTGGAGGAGGACCAGGAGAAGAGGAGAGTGGGGGTCTAACAAACAGGCATGGACCCGAACCACCAGGACGCAGGGATCTCCTCGGTATGGTGCATCATTCTTCTCCAATAAACACACCCAGATGGTTTAAACGGACTTCTCCTGCTCCCAGGAGCCCATTCATGGTTTACCCGAGAAGAGTATGGCTGCCACCCGAGTCTGGGTTGTTAAAATGACAGTAACACGATGTAAATAGAGGAGAAACCCGTCCCCGCTGCTGCTCCAGACCTCCAGACCAGACCCGCTCCTGACCACCGGGACGGCACCCGGCCGCGCATGCGCACAGCCGAGAAAAACAAGACCCACTACTCCAACGCTGTCCTTATGGAGCTCCAGTAAACTGAACAGAAGAATTTGCATGAGCATGCAAATATATAAAATTATTGTCTATAAAATACCACCCAATATGTACACATACCTCCACTTTGTACATAAATACATATATAATATATATTCTATGTAAAGCCTCTTTGAGTATCTTTTAATAAAGCTCTCTAAAAATGCATTATACATCCAATGTGAACCTGCATGTATATACATATTCAGAGAAATTAAGATATTGACCAAAGTTATACAGTTATCCTTAACTTTTGAATTTAAGATATTGACCTAATTAATTGTATTTATACAGATTCAAAATAAAATAAGAACTCATACTGACAGTTAAGGTCAATAGTATTAGATATTAGATATTGACCAGCATAGAGTATATATATCTATGATTGACCAAATAGTAGTTATTCACAGAAATTAGAATGATGACGCAATGGGGTTATACATATTCATGAACTTATTATAACAGAGACTTGTTGCTATGCAACGGCGTCTTCTCTGCAGGGTCAACATGGCAGACAGACCCACAACAGCACCTCAACGGGTGAGTTACTAAAATCTGATTTCATACTAATTCTTTTTTAGTACATTAATGTGGATTTGAAAAATATTGCAAACGGACTGTTACACACATTTTTGGATGTTTTGTACTGGATGTTATGCCAGGCAACCTTAGTTGAGCTAAGCTAGCGTTAGCTCAGGTGAGCAGTTATACCCAGCCTCACACTTAGACATTAGTTTATGAAGAATTTTTTGTGTTATTAATACAAATATGTTTGTTATATATGTCCTTTCTCAAACTAAAGGATGCTTTACAGAGTGACAATAAAACAAGAATACTAATAATAAACTCAACATACACTTTATGGATAAAAGTATTGGGACGCCTGACAAATTACATCAACAAGGACTTTAATGTTACTGCATTAAAATCCATAGTCCCAGTATTAGACTCTTTTATGCAATTTGCAGTTTTGTACAATATAACATGCAACTGTTCTCTCACAAACAGCCTAGAAAACTCCAGTCATCCTGCTCTCAGAGACCAACAGGGTCCAGACCAGCAAACCGACCTGCATCTGCTCCACAAAATAAACTCCCTGCCATGGACCTACTGGCCAAAGAAGAGGAATATAAGTGCGCCCCATAAGTGCATGTTATCATTGCTAATTATTATTATTATTATTATTATTATTATTATTATTATTATGTTAGAAATCAATGCCATTTGATAACTACTAATCCAACTGATCTTTGGTAGATCATTGAAAAGATACATTTTAATCAAATTCACTGTGACAAACCCAGTCAGTCAGCCTAGTAGTTTAAGCTGTAATGGAACTAAAGTAAATGATAGTCATTTATTGTTTATTAAACTATCAGATTCAAGTGTAATGAATTACATACTTGATGAAGTGGTCAGCCCGTTTAATTAGTTCTGTCACTGTAGGCGCCTGAATGCAGAACTGGAGGCGAAAACAGCTGAACTAGTGCGGCAGGCGGAGGAAGTTATGGTAAAGAGATAAACATTTTTAGATAAAATCTTTACTGAATTTAAAACCGCCTTGAATGCCCGTCAAAGATTTACGCAATGCTTCTTCTTGCAGAGGGAACAAAATGAAGTTCTTTCCAAGCCCATCTCCACTCACCTGAGCACTAGCCTTTCAGAAGAGTGTGAAGATTTTGGGTAATAGAGTTTACATGAAACAAACAACATATAGTCATTTATTTCCAAACAAAAATTACTTGAAAATCTTGGTGTTAATCTCTCTTAATAGGAATACCTTGCCTTCACTGAAGCAACCTACTGCAAAGGTACACAAATACTAAAAGTTATTGTAATATAGTTGTATTAACCAAACCATTTATAGTTTTTTTTCCTCCGTCACCATGTAGGCAGTGCCAGAGAAAAAGCACTTCAGACCAGGAAGGCTAAACAGACCACCTTCAGGCCAAAAAAAGATACCACAGTGAGTTATATGAGATTTCTACACAGTGGAAGTTCACGTGTCTGAGGACACATACCTGAATTGTACTGTGTAAACAGATAAACACTGAAAATACATTTTTCCATGTTTTGTAATAGAAAAACAAAACCTACAATGGTCGATGACGTTGCGATACCTGCAGATTTTGTGGATTTCTCACTGGCCGAAACAATAAATAAGATTGAGGGGAGAGTCAGTGAGGATGGAACAGATGAGCATCTGGAGGAGGAGGATGTCATGCCAGGTGTTGGAGAGGAGATGGGTGCAGGTGGGCTCAAAGGCATGAACATATTTGCAGAATTGCTGCTCACTCTGTGTGAAAAGCAGTGGGTTTGTTTTAATTCTGCCAGCTATTCACTCGTTATTGAAGTGATAGATGTTAAAGTAAGCGGCATCAATCCAGAAACCATTGAGCTTAATCAGTGTCAAAGCCATAAAGAGCCTCCATCTCTCCGAGTTTATAGGATGGCCCTCTCCATTCCTTCATAAGCCTCAGGTTACCATGAAGTTATTCACTGCCAGTTGTCACTGTGATAAATTGTATCACTCTGTCGATAATGTGGAAATTACAGTACTTAAAGTACTGCATTTTTAATTACAAACAGAGCATAATTACTTACTAGTAATTTCTCATTGTTACATATAAATACAAACAAACAATAATAGAATTTGGTACTACTTGTGATTATTTAACATTATTTTTGTTTGAATTCCTTACATTTGCAGTTCAGCAGAGAGTCCCTGTTAGAGAGGTGAAGTGGCCCAGCTCAAAAAAGCAATGAACTTTCAAAATTATAGTAATAAAAAATGCACAATAAAATTATTGTCGCGTTAACTTACATAGGCGTGAGTGATATATTTTCCATATCACCCATCCCCTATGTAAAATGGTTAGAACTGCATTCTCTGAAGTGCTGGACCTCTCTAATACTCTTGGGATGATTAAACTTTTGGAATGTTACAATGCTTGCTAGTTAATACAATTCACTCCTCACAGCAATGTTCCAACATCCAGTTTAAAGCTTTCCTAAAAAAGTAGAGTCTGATGCTGCTACCAGGTGTAGGTGTGTGTCCATGTGTCAACACAGCACAGCACACTGTGAGCATGATGAAAGGAGGGACAAACTCCTTATTAGTACACTAAGGAATAACCACTGGATAATCAGCATTTGCTTATTGTGGAAATGAGGTTTTTCGCCACATTAAATGCAGTATAAATGTAAGATGCAGTATAAATTAAAAAGGTGGGTAGTCTCAGGAATGCAAGTGCAGTATTGTCACTTGTCTTTAAATCATTATATTCCAGATTTGGCAAGTGTGTAGGATTTGCATTTCTCATACAGGCTGGTAATTTCCTGTGTTTAACTGTCTTTCCAGAGGCTCAGATTCGCTTCTTGAAAGCCAAACTTCGAGTGATGCAAGAGGAGCTAAACAGGCTTTCAGATGAGTGTAACAAGAGGGTAAGTGGTTAAGAAGGTCAGAAGCTTGTGAATGGGTGGAGAGTGGAAAGGGTGGGTTGCAAGGTTTTCTCACTTCTGATTTTCAGGATGACGAGAATGGCGTTTTAAGCAGCAAGCTGAAAGAAGCAGAGGAAGATCGGGCCCGACTGCAGAGAACTACCAGCGTGCAGCAGAATCAGCTAGAGAAGCACAGAGCCCTCGCTGAAGAAGCGCACAGAACCTGTGACGGCCTGCGGCAGCAAGTGACCGCACTGCAGAAGGTGAGGGTTCTATCTATCTATCCATCTATCCATCCATCTATGTAGCTATCCATCCATCTATCTATGTATCTATCCACCTATCCTTCCATCTATCCATCTATCCGCATGGACAAAAGTATTGGGACGCCCCTCCTTATTATTGAATTTTGGCCAACACCACGCTTCCAACTTTGTCGAAAAACTTAGTGAAGAGCCTTTTCTATTCCAGCATGACTTTGCCCCAGTACACAAAGCAGCTCCATAAAGACGGACATACCTGGATGAGTTCAGTGTGGAAGAACTTGATTGGCCGCACAACCCCATCCAGCACCTTTGGAATGAACTGGAATGGAGATTGTGATCCAGACCTTCTCGTCCAATATCAGTGTCTGACCTCATAAACGCTACAGAATGAATGGGCACAAATTCCCAAAGAAACTCCCAAATCTTGTGGAAAGCCTTCCAAGAAGAGTGGAAGTTGTTGTAGAGGCAAAGGGGGACCAACTCCATATTAAAGTCTATGGATTTGAGTGCGATATCATCAGAGTCCCTGTTGGTGTAATGGTCAGGCGTCCCAAAACTTTTGTCCATGTATGAATGCTTCCTGACATGGTTAAGACCTTGTCCTGCACAGCTGCACATGTATAATTCATGAGTGAAATGAGCTATGATGGTCAGAAGGACATTATGTCCTTATAATTAATGGGCACAAGGGGAATTAAATGTCTGCGCCCAGGTGTGAACTTTATGTTGGGTCGTGTTGAACGTCAGTATGTTGTCCACAGCTCTTTTTCACTGCACTATAGATCACCTGGCTGGCAGCTGCAGTTGGCGCCACAGTGCAGGTTATGTCTCAGTCTTAACTGAGCGGAGCATGTTGTGTCTCAGACTGCTTCCCACTCTGAAGAAGCTGTTAATGAGGGGCCCAGAGCAGAGGAATGCCTGGCATGGGACCTTCGACATGATTAGCGCTCTGCATGTAAAGTGAAGCCATCCCGCAGCTGGCGAGGGGCGTGGGGGGGCACTTATAGGTTGGGAAAGTTGCGACCTAGAGAGCGATGTATATGCAGAAGAGAAATCTTAGGGGTGAATACGTTTTCACTCTGGTATTAGAGGACCGCAACATGGATTTGATGTTTTGCTTCTTGTTGAATTAGAGTATTTACTGGCAAATTAAACATTACACATTTTAATACCAGTTGTAAAGAAATTTAAGAGTATTAACAACTGTCTCATTTAAGACCTTAGGACATAAGGCCTGACATTGTATTAGGCTTACAAAACATTCTGAATAGTCCTAAAAAAAGATTATTCATGAGGTTTAAACCCTTTAAATGGGTCTAGCACAGGTTATAAAATATTAACATAAAAAACTGCAGTTTAATTTTAAAAATGTTAATTCATATGGAGGTGTGCATCTACTAAGCCATTAATACTGAACTGTGTGTGTGTGTGTGTGTGTGTGTGTGTGTGTGTGTGTGTGTGTGTAACCTGCAGGAGCTGGAGGGCATGAAAAGGGCACAAAAGCAGGCAGCCAGTGCCCACAGTGTCACGGAAGTGAGGCTGAACAGAGCTCTGGAGGAGGCAGAAAAGAGCAAAGCTCAACTTAGCAAGCTTAAACAAAGCAGTAAGGTAACAAAGCAGCCCGAATTCAAAACCATGTGAGATTCAGCCACCCGTACCTCAAAGTATATTACACCAATCAGATTAAAGTAAAGTGGCCCATTATAGTCACACATGAACCCACCAAAACACAGCACACAGTGTGAACAGTGTGAAATTCTCTCTCTGCATTTAAACCCATTCACCAAATGAAGCAGCGTGAGGCCAGGAATACAGCGCCCAGGAAGCAGAGTGTGGAGACGGCACCACAGTGGTGCCACTGCCAGTCCTGGGATTCAAACCCATCACTTTCCAAACATGGGTGCAACTCCCCAACCACCAGGGCACCAGCCACCCCAAAAAATGCCATAGGTCCTTCAAAAGCAGACTTATTATTGGTTATTTTTTTTAAGTGTTATTATGTAATAAGCACTACTAGTTATTGGGTGAAAACTATGAATTTATGTGTTACATAAATGAAGAGGTATTCAATTGTGAATCCTTGTTAGAGCACACCATTCAAAACTTGAAATGAACTTGGTGTTATTCAGCTCTCTTTGCTCAGAGAATAATAAATCCATGTTGATAAATGTTTAATAATTATTCCACTGGATCTTTTTTATTCGCGACACTAAAAAGGACTCTGCGAATCAGGAGCAACAGAGGACCGAAGCACTGGAGGCTGAGAACAAAAAGCTGGAGAAACAGAAAGCTGAGCTGATCCTGGCCTTTAAGAAGCAGCTTAAGCTGATCGATATTTTAAAAAGGCAAAAGGTGAGCTTTCTGTATAAAAAAGATATTAATTCGTGGCTGAATTGGTGATGAGTGTAAACACACTAATCAAACTCTGATGCTCTGCAGATACACTTTGAGGCAGCAAAGCTGTTGTCCTTCACAGAAGAGGAGTTTATGAAAGCGCTGGACTGGGGCAAATCGTAGCACATTTACAATCATTCATTTATGAATTTTGGATGACTTTGTTCAGCTTAATTGTCAAGTACATCGTTTTTATTGTTTTAAGTGCGAATTTTTTTCTTTAGTACTCATTTCCTTTTTTTAAATGAAGTTGTAAACTGTCACCAGGACGCCTGTTTCTATCATTATTACTTGACTGCCCTCTAGAGGACACAATAGCAATTTCTGTTTTGCCATCATACTGACTCTGAGTTGGAATAAAATAAATTACAGCCTTTTTTCAATTATCTACATTTAGTACCATTTAATTTTTGTTACATTTACACAGAACACAGAAGGTAAATGAAGTTTGTGTGCTCTCGCTGTGTCGTGGTTCCTCAGTAGTCCACAGGAGGTAGGGTGACCATTTTGGTGAACTCCTCATAGTGAATCAGGCCATCGCGACCCACGTTGGCCTCCTTAAACAACTCGTCGACTGCAGAGACAGAAAAAGAACGAGTAGCTTTATGAGAGGTAGAGTTTCAGTCCTGTTAATGAACTACACGTGTCAATGCAGAGTCACAGGCTGTATGGTCGATGTTCCTAAAATGAATGCCATGTAAACTTTTAAATTTTTAGAAAAAAGATTTGAGATATCTGTGGGAGGGATGAACATCTTGCCAAAGCTCTTCTAACCATAACCTAGAAAAAAAGGAATCAGAATTCCCCCATGACAGAACCATGAGTGCAACTAGATGATATAATATCACTGATTTTCTTTTTAATTCAGTACAAAGTGATACCAGGGCTAACATGCACATATGTATCTGCCCATGGTGACTGAGAGCTGAATGAAAATATGTCATGATGAGATAAACTACTTTTTACATGTACACTTAATTCAGTGTGTGGAAAATGAGTTAATCATCCACACCTTAGAAGTGTAAAACAGGGTCATGTTCAACCATTTAATAATACAGGTTAAAAAATGCTAAACAAAAAGGTTTAGTATAGTAAAAATGTCAAAGTAATGTGTCTACATGTTTGATAGTTGTATGCTATCACCAGGACAAGTCTCTCAATCCTTATTACTTGACTGCCCTCTAGAGGACACAAAAGTAATTTCTGTTTTAAGATAAGGTAAGATAAGTTAAGTTAAGATAAGATAAGCCTTTATTAGTCTCACAAGTGGGAAATTTGCTCGGTACGGCAGAAAGTGGACAGTATAAAATTAAGAGCAGCAAAAATAAGTGTAACAGTAGAATAGGATAAAATAAAGATAATAATAAATAAATAAATGATACAAATAATAAAAAAACAAAGATAAAAATAAACGAAATATTATTTGCCATTTTGCCATTATACTGACGCTGTTGGAATAAAATATATTACAGCCTTTTTTCAGTTATATAAAATGTCTAAGTAGTGTCTAAGTTGGCTATCATTATATTTTTTATATTTCTGTGATGCTGAAAAGCCTATTAGTTGAAACCAGCACCTTCTTTATCAGTGAGTTTCTCTCCCAGGCCTGTGAGTTTGGCTCTCAGCTCGGAGGCCTGGATGTAGCCTTTCTTCTGCTTGTCTGTCATGCGCATGGCCTCCAGGATCTCGGTTTTGGGATCTTCCTGCTGCATCTGCCGGTGCATCATGGTCAGGAAGGTGGAAAAGTCCAGCTCGCCATTTTTATCTGAGCCAAAACACACACACAGTTACAAACACACCAGGAAAAAGAAGCATGCAGGACAAACGGGATCCAACAGAGTACTCCTATTTGACGTACACTGTATGGACAAAAGTATTGGGATGGCTAACCATTAAACCAACAGAGACTTTAATATGGAGTTGGTGAGGGGTGTAGCACACGGGGGGGGGATGGGGGGATTCAACATCCCCACTTTTGTCAGAATATATTGTATTAAATTGATTAATTTGTATTTATAACTCGGCATGCCCATCTCAGAACACCCCCACAAGTGGAAAGCTTGATACGCCCCTGGAGTTGGTCCCCCTTTGCAGCTATAACAGGTCCACTCTTCTTGGAAGGCTTTCCACAAGATTTTGACGTTTCTGTGTGATGGTGCTCATTAATTCTGTAACATTTATGAGGTCAGACACTGGTGTTGGATGAGAAGGTCTGGATCACGATCTCCATTCCAGTTCATCCCAAAGATGCTGGATGGGGTTGAGGTCAGGACTTTGTGTGGACCAGTCAAGTTCTTCCACACTGAACTCCCCCAGCACGTCTTAATGGAGCTCGGCTTGTGTACTGGGACACAGTCCTGCTGGAATAGAAAAGGTTCTTCCCCAAACAGGGTCCACAAAGTTGGAAGCATGGTGCTGTCCAGAATGTCTTGGTCTGATGAAGTATTAGTATTGTCCTTCACTGGAAGTAAGGGGTCTAGTCCAAACCATGAAAAACAAATGTATCCCAATAATTTTGTTCATATAGTGTATGTTTTAAGTTGCTTTATGCATCTTTGTAATGTGTTTTTCAAATTCACAAACTGTAACAAACACCCATTAACTATTAAAAACTGTAAATTATAAATAATAGGGCTGGGTATTGTTGCTGATTTCCTGAATCGATCCGATCCGTTTCGGTCAGGATCCGATTCAATTCTCGATCCGATTTGATTCAATTCGATAGATATATTTACAGTTTTCTTTGTGTTAATACTAGTTTGGCTTGGTTATAAATGGACCTGAGTGGAGGATCGCCCTGTGCTGACGGACTGTACTGCAATATTACCTGTGGACCGTAAACTTCTCCAATAAGTGTTTATTTTATAATTCATCCAATCCAACAGTATAGGATTGTCTGTTTAAATTCAAACAACTTCTGCACATGAAGAACATGAATAACTGTAAGTGTTGACAGGAACGGTGTGGGTGTGTGTGTGTGTGTGTGTATGAGGAACAGAGAGAGAGGGAGTTTAATTAAAATAATTTAGGAATAAAAGGACTTCCAGGTTTTATTTAAATTCTAACGTTCATAACAATGACTGAGTTAGTTGCCCTGTTTTGAAAATGTCGATTTGACAATGAAATGATAACCACAAAAATGGTTGAACAACTGTAACCATAAAATTGGTTGAATAAAAATAGCCATGGCTATCCTTCACCTCGCGGAGAGATCCGTAACAGCAGGGTTAAAACAACAATGACCCCAACTGGTTAAATTGAGAATTAGTGCATAGTCGACAGGAAAAGGTCGATCCGCGAATTTTTTTAATCGATATCGTATTTTTGGAACGAGAATTGATATTGATCGGTGAATCGATTTTTTTGAACCCAGCCCTAATAAACGACAGGAATCATTTCTGGTCATCAAATAACTTTGCTAAAATATTTGAACTTCCTTGAGTGAATGATCACTCTGACCCTTGCAGCGTTTGGACTGTACCCATCTTGTGGACCTGCAGGTGTCGGTCCACCTCGCTGTAGGTGGGGCAGGTCCCTAAAGAGCGCATGACTGTGATCAGATCCTTTGCTTCAATCTTCCCCTTCCGCTTCTTATCATACAAGGAGAAACATTCTTTAAATTCTGCAACGAAAGAAAGAACCAGTTGTGTCATCGGTGAGGTAAAGTGATGTGAAGGTCAGAGTAGCCTAGGTTCTTCTCCTTCAGGGATTATTATAGTCTGGAATTAATAACGTTCGAAATCATCATAAGGAGGTGCTTAAGGACTTAATCTGAATGGTTTAAGTGGAATCATGAATAACTGAATATCTCTAGGTTTCTGATATAATTAATTGAAGTAGGTGAATACTATTAGTGTTTCAAAATATCGACTCTAGTCTATTTAGCAGTGATGCCTAAGGTGGAGTTCCATGACCTGGATAAATATAAAAGTCCACTTATACAAATGTACTGGAAGAGTTTTTGTGATAGTACATGAACTGGTTAGTGGTTTAACCCCATCTATTCACACTAAAAGACATCAGTGGACAATAATGTGGAAACATATAAACCATTTAAATCAATCAATAAATAGACAAACAAATAAATATTTAAAAGTCAAATATTAATATACAAACATGTATATATATATATGTATGTAAATATATACGTATGTATGTGTGTATGTATATAAATGCATATAGAAGTGTGTATGTAAACACACACGTTTACATATAAGTATTAAATGTAGTCTTTATATATTCTTATCCTCAGACAAGCACAAATCCATCAAATATTGGTTCAAGTGTCTGTAAATTAGAAATCCATACTGCCTTTGGGGTAAAAGGAACTTAAAGCTCTGTCACTAGGGGCATCCAGAAGCCAAATATACAGTTTAATTACTTTCTCACAGCTCAGACCACATACATATATATATTTATGTAAAAGTCATTTTATATGTATATGTATTTAAACGTCTTTTGTATGTAATTTTTCGCATGTTTTCTTGTAAAGTGGCTTTGAGAGCGGTGAAAGGTGCATATAATAAAATATATTATTAGGAGTATTATTATAAATGACAGAAATCAATGTTTCAAAGTTGAGTCTTCTTGTTTATATTTCAAGATTGATCACTTAGTCTACCAAAGAGCCCAAACGGCAACACACATTGGATTAGAAAGGCCAGACATGTTATCGAGAACTAAAGAAACTCACCGTTAATCTGAGTCTGGGATAGAAACTTCGCCTGAATGGAGATGGTCGGAACACAGGCGCGTTAATGACCACAATTAAATCCACTGAAACATTTCTGTATGAACAAATATCTGTTAGCTCTTACCATGGCTGGACTTCCCGCTCTCACCTGTGCTCAGGTGTCTTCCGGTCAGGTCCCTCCCTCTGGGTACGATCTAAAGTCCACCACGGGGATGACGTAACTGATAGCCTTGTTACCGCGGCAACAGTGATACCTGATCCCACCCACCCTGCTGAGCTCTCCTCAGTCTGACAGCAGGTGGATGTGAAAACCCCTGAGGTGTAAAAGAGCAAAAAGGAATTTCTGGCCTTAAAAGTGTCCCAAAACAGTGCAGCAAAGTTAACTGAACACTGTTCACAATTCTAAACTCTTTTATGCTCATTTTAATTTTTAGAAGCTTTGTGGTCTAGTTATTATGGGAAGAAGTACAATATTCTACTTATTATGTGATGAAGTACAATATTCTAGTTATTATGGGATGAAGTACAATATTCTACTCATTTCTGGATGAAGTATAATATTCTACTTATTATGGGATGAAATACAATATTCTACTTATTATGGGATGAAGTACAATATTCTACTTATTATGGGATGAAGTACAATATTCTACTTATTATGGGATGAAGTACAATATTCTACTTATTA
>JBBMFX010000037.1:12530284-12551437 GCA_037832545.1 Rhabdalestes septentrionalis | reverse complement strand
ACATATCTAACCAAAATATGAGCTTACATGATTTCCTGGTGATGTAGTTTCATGTTTCTTGACAACCTAGCTTGAAATGTGTATTTATTTACCTATGAGTCCGGCATTATTGGTCAAATAGCCGGTCAGTTACTTGTTATTAATTATCAGTGATTTCTCCAATCAAAAAAGTTTTGAGAGTATTATATGTATTTTTAAAATAATCATGGTGTGATGTATGTGATATAAATTTGAATTTTATATTTCGAGGATTCTATAAAGTTTTCCCTCACATTAAAATGTTTTTTTAATGTGCGCGGCTGCTCGCTCCTGCTCATGAAAGAAGCTGCGTGTGGGCGCATTGTGAACTCTTCCACGTCCCAGGCGTCCATATTATAGCCTTTGAACAATGCGCGAATGACTACAGACCAGGTTTTTTTTGGTCAGTGGCGAAATGACTTTCACTTCTCATAAAATAGCAAATTCGCCCTATGCGCCACGCTACACCCCTTCTTTTCAGGGACCCGACTTACCCAGCGCAACGCCATCTGCTATATTGACAACGTACATTTCTGCCAGAAAAAAAGAACGATGCACTCGCACAAAATGGCAATGATGGGTTGCACCAGTGGCGAAAGCACGGTGCGCCGTGTGCATTATCAGGCCCCTTGAGTCCTTATTAAACTTTTAATGAGATCAGAAGCTGCTCATTCACTTCTATCAAGAATGTGTTTGGAGTCAACAGGTCTTATGTTGCAGAAATGACAAAATAAAACCTACTTGACCTGACTTCAGTACTTTTCATAAGAATGTTTTATATTAAAAAGAACATAGACCAGTTAAAATATTCCATGGTAACGGATCATGCATGTTTGAAAATCATGCAAGTTTTCCTTTAGGAAGATTTGATCAAAAGTGAGGCACAAAGTGATGTCATAGAAGACATCACTTTGCATCTTTTTAAGTGCATCTATGGGGATTCATGAAAATAATGTTTTACATGAAACTGGTCCATGGTGCAATAAACGTTGGGGGCCGCTGGTCTAGAGAATCTGAAAGTGCATTATAATCTTCACACTCAATTCTCATTAAGCCAACTGTACCAACCAACTTCATCATCATAACCAACTTATAAGGTGACTCTCATCATTGACTTGCGAAAGGCAAGCAGACATAAGTATGAATTAACAATATTTTCTTTTTTTTTTATTTAACAAAAGATAGAGATAGATATAAAAAATGACCCATAATATAGAATTATATTTGTCCCATAATAGATGGTTATTTTTCATTCATCAAACATGCAGTAACTGTATATATCAGTTCTCTGTGAAGGAGGTGTACATTCACAGTAAGGTCATTTGGCTTTGGTGCCCACAATCCTGTTGATCAGGCCTTTAAGGAGAAGACACACTCACTAGCTCGCTCCAAACTCATATTATATTGCACTCCACTGGAGATGACTGAGCCTGTACTGGTATGACTGTGGAACCATAACCGCCCCCCTCGCCTCCCACATCCCAAAGTCCATTAGTGCCTGAATGGAGCTGGAAGTGAAGCGAGTGCCGTGTTTCGCCGCTGCAGCCGGTACATATCCCCGCTGGAACTCTGGTGCTAAAAAGCCTAACTGCTGCTGAGAGCCGTCCGTCCTTCGAAAAGCCCTCTGAGCTCGCTTGTTAAGATACACACTCACTTTGTGTTAATCATGCTCTTAAGCGGAGTGACTTACTCACACACAAATGCACGCACAAACAAGCGCACACACACACACAAGCACACACATGCACTAACACTGCTGCAACCCTTTCAGCAACACACTCTGCCAGCGCTAATTAAGATTTCAGGCTTGGCTTGGCAGTGCCAGGAGAGAGGTGTGATTGAGGCCGCGGGGCATTTGTGTGCGTTTGTGTGAGGATTAGAGATATCGCGGCTCGCCAGAATCTTTTTTAGCGCTGAAAGAAGCGAAGGTGGCGAAAGGGGCCGAGACAGAACGCTGGAGAAGGCTCAGAGACTGATTCCTCCGTGTGACGTGTGGAGAAAGTGCCCACCAGGAAAAGGAATATTGCATGTAAATTATTCAACCGTCATTAAAATTCATGCAGCACATTTGCCTAAAACAGCAGAAAAAAAGATGCTGAATATTTGATTGCGTGTATAAATACCGCCTTAAATGGGATTTTGTGAAGATGAAGGTCGCCTTTAGATAGAGCGACATGTTGGTCTCACTTTTAGTTTGAAATATTCTTAGCAAGAAATTGCAGTAAATAACCCAAATGACACCATTCGTTATTTCTTTGGATGGAATAATTACTAAATTAGCCATAATTGACCCATCTATTCTCAGCCCACAAATGTGTCTGAGAATTTGCTGCGAGAACAGACATGCAGATCTCATCACAACAGGCAATACATGAGGTATGCAACAATTAAGGTTCTTTTCCACATGTGTACAGGAACTGTTCTGTATCTGAACTGTACTGTGATGGTACAGAATTTTTATCAGGTTCTGGTCTTCCAGTGTATGGCCGCTCGTCCCAAATCCGCATCCGCAAAGCCGCTTTTGTTTTTTGTGGTCTGTTATTATCTATAGTCTTTTTAATGGTTTAATGGTTTCTCTGCGTTCTATATCTGCGTGATGAGAACCGAACCCAGAGAACTTGTTAGTGCCGTCCTGGATCACCTTCACGTTTCTCACAAAGTTAATGTCAAATTTGTTAGCAAAATCTCCCACTGAAATTGACCTCGCAGTTTGTGTCTCCACTGTTGCTTTATGTTTCACAATAATATGACTTTTCTGAATATTATTTTTCATATTAAGTCGGCTGAGCTGTGGTCCACTTTTGGCCCTGCCGTCGAGCCACTCGTGTTGCATTCGGGTTCAAGTAACTTTATTTTTAAAGAAAAAATGTTTGTTCAACAAAATTCTGCGTGCCAATGTAAAAGCGCTGGTTGATAAAACAGAGATTTGGAATTAAAAGCTGTGGTCTGATGAAACAAAAGTGGAGCCCTTAGGCTAGAATCACTGAGGTACTGAATAAAGAGCAGAAGCTTTTGAATGTAAGAACACCTTGCCAGCTGTTAGGCAGGGGGGTGGGTCTGCTGTGGCTCTGTTTGCAGCCAGTCGCACAGGGAATGTTGTAGTGTGACATGTGGTATGAAAGGATTATGCTAATACCAGTGTAAAGCTTCTTTTGGAATAAAACTCTTACTCCTTACTCCTGAGAACACACTTTTAGTGCAGAGCAAGAATAGAATTACTTCATTTCAGCCATATTGAAGGTGACATGTGTAGGACATACTGACCGTACCATCCACAGACCTTATAATTAAATGAACAACAAAAGTACATCATTATTGCTGAGTGATTCATATCTGAATACAAATGCAAGGCAGTATTAGTCCGTTTGATTGAGCCTCGGTGTATGTGTGGGGCGCCAGTGGATTCTTGTGAGCCTGCTGGCTGTCGGGGACACTGCAGTGTCGGTGATGAATGGCTTTCATTCCAGCTCAGGCTCCTACAGGCAATTGGGTGTCAGGGCAGTGTCTGAAAAGGCCACATTGTTATTGGAGGTTTAGCCATCATTGTTGCCATTTGGAGCGAGCTTTGTTACTTTTAGGATTGCAACTTTAGTGAAATCTCTTAAGTGCAATCGAGTTCTGTACTGGAGTTCTGAGGTTAATGTAACACTATTATTTAACATCGTTCAGTCACCGCACACTGTGTTCAAACCAAATCAAGTATCAGTAAGAAAATGTACACTGTGTGGACAAAAGTGTGGGGACGCTCCTGTTTTCCAGGGTTT
Organism: Rhabdalestes septentrionalis; assembly: GCA_037832545.1. Classification (NCBI taxonomy): domain Eukaryota; kingdom Metazoa; phylum Chordata; class Actinopteri; order Characiformes; family Alestidae; genus Rhabdalestes; species Rhabdalestes septentrionalis. The sequence continues at coordinate 12,547,655 of JBBMFX010000037.1, read as the reverse complement.
GGGCTAGAACCCTTACTTCCAATGAAGGGCAATCTTAATACTTCAGCAGACCAAGACATTTGGAGAAAATGCCATGCTTTAACTTTGTGGAATCGTGAGGTTTTCTGGATTGTGCACCTCTAGTATCTGCTATTACATTCCTAGGATAAAATTGTCAGTATCATGAATATGAGTTCAAGTAAAGTGTCTACAGACATCAGTTAATCTTTGAATGAAGCATATATGTGTTTATGTGGGATTGACCTCTGACAAAAGTTAATGACTCCTAGAAAATTCATTTTGAACAAATAATATTAACCAGCAATGGTGGTTTACTGGGTGGCTTGTTTTGCTTGTGCTGCTAGTTGTACTCTAGATGGACTAGAACATTTCAAAAGGGGACATACACTTTTTTAATGACATCCCAGAACTAAATTGTTAAAGCAGATGTTCCCAGACGTACATTCTTATTATAATATACCAGACAGTTAATTCCATTACAAATTGGCAAAAATGGGTGTTGTATTAAATTGGTTAGTGTAATTCATTTTAATTTGCATCCTTTTCTGTGATGAAAGAAACCTCGTCCCTCTACCCCTTTTAAGCATTCGGACTAAAGGAATGTTAAAGAAACTGAACATCCCATTCCAGTGCTGTGCAATTTTACATTTCTCTACAGTCCACTGCATTCTTTGTTCTGCAGTGTTCTATAATGACAGCTTTAAGTGGAGGTTTAGTTAGTTATTGATTATTTTACCACAAGACTAAGATAATCTATGGTTCGGTTGCTCTTGTAATTAGAAGTTGTTAAGATTTGGTTCAATCATTTTGGTTCAAGATTTTGGTTAGATTCAGTATGTGTGAGTGTGAGTGTGAGTGTGTGTAAATTGAATGGTGGACTGGTGAGGCCATAAATATTGGACTTGATATTGTTTTTGTATTTCTTTTCATATAAAGTGAAGCAAAATGAAATTTTTACAATCCGCTGTTTGTATGATTCGCTGTTCTGGAAGGAGGTTGCAGATGCAGGATTTTTTAGCCAGTCAGATTTTATATTGAAGTCGAGCCTCTGAATTCACTTGCAGTTCTCCATTGTCATCCCTCTAGAAACAGCTGATATTTCCAAAGCATATCGTCACTGCAAATGGGTGCATTTTGTTCTCTGTGTAGTGTTTCGTTGATAAATGTTCTTTCAGCAGGTGTTCTCTGCCTCCGTCTAGCTGCTGTGCCTGCTGTTACCATTAAAGGAAGCCTCCTAATAGCACACTTTTGAGAGACAACACTCTTCTGCGGTTTTCAGTTGATTTATTTTAGACTTTATATTTAGTTTTGTTCTTGTCCCTTTGCCTCTGTGTGTCTGCGCGGTCGTAACATAAGCAGTTTCCTCTAAAGTTTGTTCGAGAATCATTTAGTCAAGCAAAGAATTCTTAATGTTTAATATGAACATTTTTTTATTAATGCTAAATGGTGCACTTCATTAAGTAAATCTACTTGTATCCACACTCAATGTCTATTTTAAGAGCTCTGCTGATCATATAAGTGCACCTTGTAATTTACTGTTGTTTCTCGGCATCATTTAGTAGCCCCCTTTACCCCATCATTCAGTGGTCAGGGCCCGTAAAGCACCATTTTATGGGTGGCGGATTTTTCTCAGAGTGACATGTTAATGACTGATGGACCAACTCTAGATTTCATCCTCATTGGGAAATTTCGGTGTGCTATTAAACTTTGTTGTTCCCAACCAAAAATTAGTTTGTAATGCAAACATGATTTGTTCAGTTAAAAGCTGACAAAAAAATGGAAAAAAGACGTTACCATATATCATGTGGCCTTATCTGATGGCCCAGAGAGCCCTGAGGTATGTTTCAAATATAAAAAACTCAATCTTATCTTTACCTGAACTTGCCATAAAGGGCTGCTTCTGAGTAGCCTGCTTTTTCAGTTTGGTCTGGTTTACAAGCTTAAACAATTCTCCAGCTTTTCCCCTCCTCACCCCTGACGCTCTGAAATTCTGATATGGTTTAACTCTCATGTACTCTAAGAGCATCCCTGGGCATCTCATCCACCCACAGAACCGTTCTTGCGCACTGTATTCCTCACATGTCTTTGCCGTTCCATTTCGAATTCCTCCTGCATCGTCGTCACGTCGGCTATGATAGATGGCACAGCATTTCATTTTGTGTTATTTCATTCCACTTTGCTGTCAATGGGGAAGAGCGAGGGAGCAAGAGGACGGAGAGAGGGAGAAGATGAAAAAGAGCACAAGCGCAGTGCAGCGTAGTATTGACTTCCTCTTAAATGTCAGCACATCATTTTGTCCTGAGGGTTCCGGTTGGCTACTTCAGTTTAGCTGTGACCTCATTTACAGATATGCATGTAATGAAATGAAACTGTGAGGGACTCGGTTAGGGTTGAGCAGGCTGGAAACTGACTGGGTGTCTATGTGTTTGTGTCTTTGCACCGTGGGATTACACAGATGTCACTTAATAAAGTCCATACCAAGCCTTAAAGCAAATATTCTATTTATTTTAGCATCTCTGTTCTGTTTCCCCCACAACCCCCGAGCATGTCCCCTTAATGTCTTCGAACCTATGACGATTAGTGTTTCCCACCAAAACACCTGTCAGAATGATAAACGTGAGGTTAAATGTCTCATGATGAGCAGTCCAGGACAGTGCCAGGGGAGAGAAATGACCACAGTATTTTTGACATTATCCTGCACAGCCCATTAGCTTTTATGGCTACGTACATCAAGACACATAAACTCCTCTAGACAGCCCACAAATATATGCCCACATAAATGCAAACTCAAACATTTATTCCATGTAAAATTCTTGTTTATGATTGTTAATGCTTGGTGTCTCCAGAATGGACATTTGTCCGGTCGCCTCCACAGTTCTTCTACTGGGCATTTCAGAGGCCATCTGTGGAATGTTAGACATTGCTGGCCATGGTTTGAGGCTTACATTTGCTACTAACAGGCATCTTCACTAGGCAATATTCCAAGGCATCCTAACAAAGTTGGTTGGCAGAAGTTACATTTGTTGTGTCTTTTGGAAGGGAGAGGCCATTCTGAGCGGCATGGCTCAGCCTAAACCCCTCAGCATATTCGAGGAAGTGTCGTTGCGTGTCTGTGTCCACCTCCTCTTTTGCCCTGTCAAGTCCTGTCGTGTCCAGTCAGCTTCGGCCAGAGCAGTCGCACATGCCCTGACACAGGCACTGGCAGAAGCCATACACGAGACAGACGGTGAGACTAGAGGGCACAAGGCTAACACACACAATGCCCAGTGTCACTCTCTGGATCACAAGCAAGTAGATGCCCAATGGCAAGGAACCAAAGTAGAAGAAACCCAGTAGCCACACAAGGATCCGGGGTACATGATTGCAGAACTTTGACAAGGCGTCCTGGTCCATGGCCCCACTGTTTGATGCCACAGATACAGAGTCCAGACTGTGGTCTCCATAGTAATCGGAGCTGCCATTGCGGCTGGGCGAGCGCTGTGCGTCCCTCTGGACCTCCATTATTGTAATGACCAGGCAGTTGGAGGAGTCGTGGGACGGGCTTTCATTGGAGGACAGGCTCTTGGGCGTCAGTACTACCTCTTTGCTGTGGTCCGAGCTCCAGGACTTATCCCTGACCACCAAGAATGACATGATGTTTGAGTCATCTGGGAGTCCGGACACTTCGTACTCACTAACATGCGTCTCGTGCCGGCAGAAGGGGCAGCAGATGCAGCCGGAACCATCCCCAATATCCAGGATTTTGTTAAGGCAGCGGGCACACACACGGTGCAAACAGTCCAGGATCTTGGGCTTGCGGTTGTGGATATTGTAGCGCTGGTAGCAGATCTTGCACTCCAGCTCATCGCTGCCACTAGCAGTAGCATTGACATTAGGATTTGCATTAAGATTAGCATTAAGATTAGCATTAGGATTAGCATTTGTGCTGATGTTTGTGGTTGCACTAGTGTTTGGGTTAGGGCTGCCACCAAGGTTGATAGCGTTGGGATCATCATTTGAAGTGGGAGGCGCATTAGCACTGGGATTAGCATCAGCATCAGCAGGCCTCTCCTCTGGTTCAGCCTGAGCACAGCTCATCTTGGGCTCATACTCTGGAAAAAAGAAACAGTGTGTTAGCAGAGATTTTCTATGAGATGAACTCTAAAGTAAAATGACCATTCCATCATACGTGAACACACCACAGCGCATAATGTGAACAGGACAAAATTCTTCTTCGACATTGATATGAGAAGATAGCATTTAATTTTATTAGTCCATTAGTGGGAAATTTAGAAAGGAAAGAGCAGCAAAAATGACAACCCATTCACCAAGTGAAGCAGCGCGCAGCCAGGAACACAGTATCATGTTCAAGGGCACCTCAGTGCTGCTACTATCTCTCTTGGGATTCAAACCCATGACTTTCTGATTGTAGGGCTAATGCCCTAACCACTAGGCCACCAGCTGGTTAAAAAAAACCTGCATATAAGAAAGTCTGTGTCAATGCATAAAACAGGCATAGCTAAATAATTTAACGTAATAATATGTAGCTAATAAATTAACTGAATAAGTGGATATATACATATTACTCACATAAATACAAAGAGTTCGTAATTCTGACACAAGGGTGAATTTCCACTGTAGGGAGGCAGGCTGCATATCTGAACTACTCGGCATTCTAGTTTCACCATGTTACAGTGTCAAGAGCTTTGATGTAAAAAAAAAACCATGAAATGCATTTTAAAATGCCAAACATGACCATCAGCCTCCTTACGAAGCCTCTTTTGTTTACATCTGTTCCAGAAATGCATTTCATACAAAATATTATATTATAAATACATTTCTCACAAAAAAGATGACATACGTCTTAAATGAGTTATCAAAAAAAGTAATATATAGCAAGTCATTTTAATGACACTAAAAATGAAAAATAGTCATTAAAAGTAATCTCTAATTCTCTGTAAATTCTCTTTCCCAGCTCTCTTTTTATTATTCATATTTCATCTCAATTTAAATATTGTTATATTTCACTTGTAATCATTATCCCTGATGATATGATACTGCCAACACTGAGAAAATGCAGAGTAGCAACATTTCACATGAAGCAACACCGCATCTTTTTGAACTCCGGCTAATGTCATTGGACGGCTCAACACGCTCGGAGGAGAATGCTGGCTGTGCATTGTTCTCCCTGTGTTTTCACTGGTTTTTGGCTTTTTGTAATTTTCTGTCATGTTTTCTTGTCTATGCTGTTGTTTACATTCTCCTTTGTCATTGTTCCTGTGTTTGTTACATGTAAGTATGTTTTGGTTTCAGCCCCACATTTAGCCCCGCCCCCTCACTGTCCTGTTCACTAGTTCCTGCCTCCGCCCCTGTTTCTCATTTATAAATACTCCTATATTTCAGTCTGTGTTTGTGGATTCTTTATGTAACCTCCTATCAGGTTGCTTGTCACGTCTTGTTGCAACTTGTTTTTGGAATTTTGTTATGGCTTTTCCTTGCCATGTTGTTCCCTTGTGTTTTTGCTAAACATATTTATTTTCCCTTTTCTTTCTGAGATGCTCCTGTTCTTGTTATACTTCAGGCCATCTTGGGTTTTTGTAGTTTATTGTGTTGTGTTCCCCTGAGCCCCTGTCTGTTTTTGTGTTCTTGTTACTCGTACTTCAGCGTTAAACCATTCAGGTCCTGCGATTACATCCTGCTTGCCTCAACCCTCACATCATTACAGACGTCTGATTCAGTAAGCCAGCATCATACTAAGTGTGAGGGAATGGAGGGTGGGCCATACTACCCACCAATAGAGAGAGAGAAAAGTTGAGCTGTCTTGGACAGAACATTGACAACTAACATTTATGACCGTTATGCTACTCAGGGTTTATAATTATCATCTTTTTTTGCATTATCAGCATGGCATTATTCAAAAATGTACATAAAACAGGAAATTATACATATATATATATATAAACTTAACATCTCTTTACAGATTTGGTTTTGATTTTTGTCCCAGTGTCTCCTGCATTTAGGGTATCTTGCAGTAGTTAGGGGCATGGCTTCCTTATACAGGCATGAAAAGGTGTTTGGGCTCTGAAATTCTGTTACAGCAGTGGTGATTAAATGCCTTTTGCTCCATCATTATGAATCAGTGGCTCAATAACATCAGTAAACAAAGACATCTGCTTATAAATGGTTTCATTTTGTGCATTTGTGATGATATATTTGTTTATTCATCACCATTTTTGCACTCTGTCTGAGTGTTTGTGACATTGAAGGCTTAATTGTTACCTGCTTTGTTGATCATTGTTTAGGAAATAAATTTTGGGGCGTAAAGTGAATGGAGACTGGCTTTTGGTTTGTGTTTTTTTTTTTAATGCCCTGTCATTTCGCCTTTCTAGTGTCTAAGAGGGACTATTATAGCAAAGGAGGGAGCGCAATTGTGAGCAGAATAAAATGCAACAGCCCTCTGGGCAAATGGCATCCCTGTTCCAGCCTCCCCCTAAAAACCTTTCTGCATTATTAACAACCAGAGCACGACTGCATAATTGCATTTCCAAAAGCAATTTGTTTTGCTTTGCCAGTGAAGTAACACGGTGCACAAACACTGCTGATTGAATTATAACGGGGCAGACAGCTTTGCGGGTTGTTGGACTTTAGACGGCCTTGTAAAAATCGACCCTGTCTGATTAAGCCAAGGCGACTACTGTCAATCATTTGAGTCTGATTTTGTTTGGTCTGTGGGTGTGTTAAAATTTGGGAGTTGTGAGTTGATGCATTTTTCAGCTTTTTTCATTCTAATCTCTACCTGCCTCATCTCTCTGCCTTGGTCCGTCACTACAGACAATAAATCTGAAGAACTGATGACCTGTAGACACAGACCATACTGTTTTGGTACAAATCAAGGTTGTATGTTCAGGACTTTTATGCTTCTGTTTTATTTTTATAATCTTAGAAAACCACACTGTGCAACATGGATCTATTCAACTCTGGTATGACGTGTAAATGTATGATGATGTGTGAAGGTGTGGAGATGTATGATGGTGTGTGTGAAGGTATGTATGATTGTGTGTGGGGGTGTGTAGATGTATGATGGTGTGTGTGAAGGTGTGTGGTTGTATGATGGTGTGTGTGCGTGTGTGTAGATGTATAATGGTGTGTGTGAAGGTGTGTAGATATATGATGGTGTGTGTGAAGGTGTGTATGATTTTGTGTATGATGGTGTGTGTGAAGGTGTGTAAGATGGTGTGTGTGAAGGTGTGTAGATGTATGATGGTGTGTGAAGGTGTGTAGATGTATGAGGGTGTGTGTGAAGGTGTGTATGATGGTGTGTGTGAAGGTGTGTAGATGTATGATGGTGTGTGTGAAGGTGTGTAGATATATCATGGTGTGTGTGAAGGTGTGTAGATGTATGATGGTGTGTGTGAAGGTGTGTATGGTGGTGTGTGAAGGTGTGGAGATGTATGATGGTGTGTGTGAAGGTGTGTATGGTGGTGTGTGAGGGTGTGGAGATGTATGATGGGGTGTGTGAAGGTGTGTATGGTGGTGTGTGAGGGTGTGGAGATGTATGATGGGGTGTGTGAAGGTGTGTATTGTGGTGTGGAGATGTATGATGGGGTGTGTGAAGATGTGTAAACTACTATTTTCTTTTGTAAATGCATCTAGTTTGTGAATCTCGTTTTGAAAGAGACGTTGACCTAAAGGGCTGTGTGAATTAAAAAGGCAAACATAAACCAGGTTAATAAGAAAAGTCTCTTGTCTCACAACACTTAAAATGGGCAGTTCCTGACGCGAGCTTTTCCTCTGTGCTTAGTTCTGTAGCCCCTTTGCGTGAACATAAATAACACCAGTTTGTTTAACCTTCGAATTCCCTCTTTGTTGTTCACCGTCTCACTACACTACGGCTATTTTAACACACGTAGTTCATGCTGATGTCACAGGAGGCTAATTAATTTTAATGGCTTGTAAACACTGACTGCAGGTCTATGGAAAAAATGTCATACAAAGTAGCGTGTTTCCTATAAATAGAACAGAAAAATGAGGAGCTGTGCAGACTACAGGTTGTTGCGTTTATTTGGATTTGCATATTACTTAGCAGTTATCTGATTGCAGTCTGGCTAGACAGAGACACCAGTTGTAAATATGTGTGATTAAAATTTCATCAGGTTACAATACAGATACTATTCACATGAATTGACCATGTAAACAGAATTAAATGACTGTGCTTACTATTGTGAGTGGTTAAAGTACCTAAGTCTAGCAATAATACCATCTGAGAGCCAGAGGTCAGGTGCTGCTACAGCAGGTGCATCAGGACATCAGATCAGCTTCTCCTTGTCTAAAGAGTTTGTACATTGATGCTCCATTTCTCCTACCTGTTTCATCTTTATCTTTGCAGTTACATAAATGTGCTCTAAACCAGGCTTCTGGGCGCATGTTGTAATGTTTTAAAAAATTAATTCTGTCGCGGCTCAACGCAGGCTGCATCAGCGGAATAATGATCTTTATCTTTATTGCCACGATGGTAAACAACACATTTATATCCTGTATAAACAGTCAGATCAGACTCGTGCTCTTTATTAAAACAGCCGGTCTCTGAGTGTTGCACAAATACACTTCATTTTCAACTATAAATGAAATTTCTGTTCTTCGTGTGAGTTAGTTTCTCTACCAAACACTGTATCCTCCTGTCCATCCCTTTCTTCTCTGGAATTAGCTCCGACGTATTTTGCTGAAAGTTGATTGAAAAGGCTCAAATGAAAGGATAGTGGATTATGGGTTCCATCTCAGAAACAAAGCTTCCATTTTTATTGTCTGTCTGTACTGAGGGGTGATTTAACAGCTGACATTTTCTTTCTTCACCAGGCAGGAATGAGGAAATGTGGCATAGAAACTTTTGAGCTGCATGTGAATAATCACAAATGAGAAAACTAAAAAGGTTGGTAAAAAGGCATAAAACATTGAGTAGTGGTTTGTAGTCTTTGTCTGAATGCATGTCAGACATAAACCGCACCTGCCAAAGCTTGGTGATGAATGGTGTGATAATAGCAGTGGAAATTAATGCAGTAATAATGAGTGATGTGAGTTGTGCTGATGGGGGTGCATTAACATTTGTACTATGTTAATCAAAGCTGTGCGACTGTCAGAAACTTTCCATGCATGTTGCGTACTCTGAAAAAGCTTTTCTCTCAAACGTATATGTGACTGTGAAAACATTGTCTAGACAAAGTCTAACATGAACTTTGCAGTGTTGTGGCTGAACTGAAAAGTATTTTTAGCCACAGACTCACCAGCATAAAGTGCTACAGTGAACACCACAGAAAATCCTTCCTCCCCATCAGACTCTATAACTCCTGCTCCATCACACACCCATCAGACTCTATAACTCCTCCCCCTTTCACACACACACCCATCAGACTTTATAACTCCTCCCCCTGTCACACACATCGGACTCTAAGGTCCCGATTTTCAGGGTCAATCGCGCATTGTCTGAAGTCTGAAACGCAGTTGTCTTTTGGGGAGGGGCCAGCTTAACTGAGGTTTTCATTCAGAATACTGTTGCCTATTTAAATGTACTGTTCTTCATAAATTGAAGAATGTTTTGGTCTAAGTGATCCTAGTTCTACACATGTTATTTTGACCAATAAGTTGAGATTTCAGTGGACCAAAGCATTTAAGTCATCTGCTTGGAAATGAATTTAAGAGCCAAGTTCCCAGCGTTTAAAGTTACAGAATAGTTTAGTATTTTTAATGGAAAGAGATCACTGCCATGTAAACATTCAAAAGGTTTTTATTTCTTTAAATGTTTTTCTGAAACAGTAAAATTAAATAGGCAACAGTATTCTGAATGAAAACCTCAGTTAAGTTCCCCCCCTACAGGCTAAATAGCGATAATGCAGCCTGGAAATCAGCATTCAAGGTGGAAAGAACATTTCGAATAAGGAGCTGCGAATAAGGAGCGTCGTCCGGCACGATTGGTCAAATTGCCCGTCAGTTATTTGTTATTAATTATCAGTGATTTCTCCAATCGACTAGGTTTGACGAATATTATATGAATTTTTAAAATAATCATGGTGTGATGTATGTGATATACATTTGAATTTTATATTTCGAGGACTCCATGAAGTTTTCCTTCACATGGAAATGTTTTTTTTTTATTTTTATGTGCGCTGCTGCTCTCTCCTGCTTATGAAAGAAGCAGCGTGTGCACGCATTGTGAACTCTTCCAAATCCCAAAGCGTCAGGCGTCCATATGATATCCTTTGAACAATGCGCGAATGATTACTAACCAGGTTTTTTCTGGCCAGTGGTGAAATGACTTTCACTTCTCAGAAAATAGCAAATTCGCGCTGTGCGCCTCGCCACACCCCTTCTTTTCAGTTACACACCCGACAAGGCGCAATGCCATCTGCTATCTTGACAACGTACATTTCTGCCGGGAAAAAAGAACGATGCGCTTACACAAAATAGCAATGATGGCTTGCACAAGTCGCGAAAGCACGGTGCGCCGTGTGCATTATCGGGCCCTTTATCTCCATCACACACCCACACAGTAATCACAAAAATGTGCAAAAACCTGCTTGAACTCTTCTTATTAAGTGCTAAACTATTAATTTTACAAGTTTTAAATTTGACTTTTATCTTTGACTCAGTGTTCTGATTCCGATTCTGATAAATGTGTCCCGTCTCACTGCCAGCGGAGCAGTCCAACAGAGGGAGATGATGAACTGCCAAAAAGTTGATCTTTCTCAGCCATTAACGCATTCAAATGAAGTTGCAAATGCCTCCCACACTTTCCACAAAACTCTGCTGAGTTGTATAGTGATTTGAAACACACTTTCCTTTCTTTCATTTTTAATTAACTCAATTTTACCCTTTTTTCCACCCTGCTAAAAAGGCCTCCCTTCATCAAATATTAGCACATATCATTTCCCATTTCTTTTGCTATTTTATGCATGTTGTAGCTGCTCAGTTTGTAAACTAATTTCATTTTTAAACTTATTTATACCACTCATAAACCATTTGTAAAGACAGTCTTAACAAAGTGGTACCTTATATATACACATGGGATAAAGTGTGTTTCATAGCTTAAAACAGTAGCTGCAGCCCTTAGTGCTTCTTTAAATTGAAATATCACAGATGTAGCTAAACTATGAACCAACATAATTCCGGCTGCAGCATGGCTGCAGTTTTTCACTATGTTAAATAATTTTTACCTTTAATTTATCAAGTATATCTGCCTCACCACAGTTCATGGTGAATGTGTGATGATGAGACATGCAGTTTGCGCAATGTTAAATTGTGGCATTTAACCTCAGCTATGTTCACATCGGAGCTCTATTACAAAACTAAAAATTTTGTTATGTAAATTTTTACAGTTCTCTTTTGTTCAATGAAAAGAATGAAAGAAATTTTCTATTCTACTGACAGTACGCCGTGTTCACGCTTGTGCTAAACCTCACAGTGGCTCACGGAATAAATAAGGGCTGCTGGTATGTTAATGACAGTGTTGTGTTCCTGACCCTGTGATTAGGAACTTATGACAGGTTTCTCATAGCTGCTACCTCCTAAGCTCCTGTCCCAACATGTCAGCCGCCACAGATGAGAGAAGTTTCCACTCGGTTGTAGAATAACAAGGGCATCATGATATAATGATGGTTGAGGTACAGTTTGGTTTTAGATACACATATAAAATGAGTTCAGTATGCTGGTATATAGTGGTCGGCAAAAATTTAAAATCTTGATATTTCAAGAATTTTTCACGATAGACAATAAGCCCCAATATAATTTTTTTCAGACAGTTTGGAGCATACAAAAGAGCACACATAATGTATCAAGCACTGAGAGTACAGTTATTTTTTTTATTATGGCACCTCTGTCACAGTTAACCCTACTCTTGTAGTAATTTTTAACATTCACAGTTGTTCTGCTTTAGCCTAACATTCCAGGCAAATTGTTGGAATGTTTTTGATATTTAGCAGAATTTTTTTATTTTCTCCAAAATCAGAATGTCTAAGATGGTGCTCCCCCTTTTCCCATACTGAAACAGTCAGAAAAGTATGTTGATCCTGGAGGGAAAATAAATATCAAATCAAATCTCTGCAGAAGAATCCTCTGTATAAAATACACTGTGCTATATACACAAATGCTGGGGTAAAAATATTATAGATAAATAACTCATTGTGAAATAATGGTTATAATACTGAATATATTACTGCATGTTATAGAGATCAGTGGTAGATCTTCAGTATTGATATAAGTAGGGATGTTGCACACAGGAAGACTATTGCACATAATGGTAAAAGCAACTAATTAGAAAACTGAACGTAATTTTAATAGGCACCTAATGACAAAAAATGCACATGGTAATACTATTGCACATAACAAAAAGATGTTGTTGGAGAGTTTGTGTTACAAAATATAAAGAATAAGAATAATTCCTAACAAAAATCACTGACAGGTAAAGGTGCCTCAGTCAAAGCCTGAAGAGACAATCAAATGGTCCTCAAGACCAAATTAGATTGAGTAATGTGTGACAGGTGAAGAAAAGTGGGATATAAGTAAACGTGAAAAGAAGAAATGTACATTGTTGCTGATGCAGCGAGGAAGGAGAGGTGTTTTAAAATGCTGTAGGCTTTCCAAGGAAAACAGAATTCTGATTTCCTAGTTTGGAGGCCAAACAGCAAATAGAATCCATTTGCAGCTTGACAAGACTGGTTAGGAAGTAGGAACTCACCTCAGTGTATTAGAAAGGCTCTCACAGTCCAGGCACTTCCCTGTAAGCCAGTGAGAGACCCTCAGAGAAGATTTAAAATAAAGATGGGGTCTTTGCAGTGAGAGATTTGGAGTGTGAGAAAAACACAATGAGTCAATACTGGAAGAAAGAAGAGATCAAGAAAGTGAAAGATTGAGGAGGGCACAGGGGTATGAGTGGTTCTTTGTAGTGTTAAGGACTTCTCTAGTGGATTTTGGCTGTTTGCTTGAAGAGATGCATCAATATAAGACATGTTGATTTGTGATTTTTGTCAGGTACACATCAGACAGGGACTTCAAGTATTAGTGTTACAAAAATGTAAAATTATCTCATTAGATATGCAGTAAAGTGAGTAAAATGCAGATATTTTGGCAAAGTAGCAGCTATGCCTAAATATTCATGTCCTCTGGAATACAGTAAATTGAAAAAAGGGTTATATCTAAACATCTGTCCTATCGTTAGGTTTTAAATCAACTTGCAGTAAATGTAATCAATATGCAATGATTACATTTATTTACTTTGCTTGCCAATCTGTTTGTGAAAACCTGACCTACAAATTCATTTTTGTCAGCATTGACAGATATATTTCTGAGGTGCATTTCTTATTAGTCTTATTCTCAGAGGATCTAATGCATTTCATTTCAATTGTACATCTGTCATTAACAATTTCTCAGGTAGAGAATAAATAAAAAAATCTGCGTCATGCATCAGCGCAACGTACAGTGTTGTTTTCCACCTTGGTGTGGCTGAAGTGTTTACTGTGAATAGATGTGAATTGTTTTCACAGCAGGGAGGTTCTCACTGCTATTTCCCCACCCCATTGCTCACTAGCAGCTCAACATAGTCACACCACTTTACACCCTGTGAGACAACAGTATCCTAGTTAATAAAAAAAAAATAAAAAATTGATAATTTGTCCTTTATCTGATTCATTGGCCTTATTGTGAAACATCTTGGCCAGGTTGCCAGTCCTTAAAAGGGCAGGGACATTTACAATTAGGGGTAGTTTGACATTCCTTATCTACCTGTTGTCTTTGGACCATGGGAGGAGAATTATTATTTTTTTGGTCTGACAATGTCTGGCAAGTCCCTGGTGGAGTTAATTTACGGCATTTAGCAGACGCTTTTGTCCAAAGCAACTTTCATTCGTTTACTACTTGAGGCAGTCTCCCTGGAGCAACTTGGTGTTAAGGGTCTTGCTCAGGAACCCAGTGGTGGTGTACTGAAGGTAGGATTTGAACATATTGGTCCAGAGGTAAATATCATACCCCTTAGGCCCCACCACACCTTGGTGTACTAACTATATCTCTGGTAGCAGCTCTTTTTTTTTAAAAACTTTGTTTATTGTGCTTTACAGTGACATGATTGCCAACATAACATTTATAACAAGTTACAGATATATACCACATAAATCCCATTAAACACTAAGAACCCACCTAGAAATATACAAAGTATAACAGAAAGGAAACATGTTAAAACGAATGAAAAGAGAAAAAAACAAAGTCTACTGATAGACAACAACCCAACAAACAACCAAAAACAAACCAAAACAAAAACAATCAGCTCGCAATCCTGTGTCAGACATGAATATAAAAAGAAGCAGCATATCATCCACATCACAATAAACACAACAGAAAAAGCCAGGCATGCCAAGAGTCACTTCCGTCAGGTATGAGGGGAGAGTCGTCCTCTTAACCAGACGGAAAAAGGAGCCCCTTATTTTCTGACACTTACTGGAGGAACCCCTAAGTGAAAGTTTGACCTGTTTAGTAAAGTAAAGGGGAATCCCTTATCCACCATGGATTAGTACAGGATTTCTAGTTAATTATTGGTAGTCCCCTGGCCAGTAGAAGGAGAAAAGCTTGGGCGTCTTTTTGGGTTGTAGAAATGGAAGACAATGGGAGAAAGACTCTGACAAGGACATTTGTCTCGACTAGCAGCTGTTAATTTCAAGGCTTACTAATGTAAAGGGATGTGTTTTCTTGTGGAGTATCGAGCACTCATGAACATCACTCAAATGACAGGAAAACAGTGTCTGCCATATGCTATAAATGTAAATAGAAATGCCAACATGATAGCAAGAAAGAACAAATGCATTTCTGGGAGACACAAGTGTATGGACTTAATCTCTGACGACCAGTGTAGTCTATAGTTAGCAGCTTCAGGATTGGCTATTCTGAAATTAGCAGCAGCAGATTAGAAATTATTACAGTACAATAATTAAAAATATATTGTACTCCTGGCTTGACAGACTTGCTCATCTGACTCTTTCTTTATTTGACTTCAAACTGAATGTGTGTTCGACTGAAGTATGTGCTGCTGAAAATCTATTTCAATGATTAAAACGTGTATTCTATATAAAGCCCTATTCATTCATATATAAATGATGGTTATGAATTCCCCATGACTGGTTAGGTGTACAGAGTGAGCTTGACTGGCACTTGTGTCAGCTTGGCATGAAGCTAAATTAATATTTCAGGAAATTTGGCCTTCGGTCTGAGTTCCGAAATCTTGTACTTTAAACTTGAGGTCAAAACGCTCTGCACCAAACCTGCAGAGGCCTAAAGAAGTTTAAGACTTGAGCTCCTAAACATTATCACTAATCTAGACAAACCATCTCAAGAAGCTTGGGCTCTACACGTTTAATCTTCAAAACTTTCTGCACCAACTTCCCAATCTACAAATCCTTCTTTATCCAAATAAGCTGAGCTGCCAGTCCCCTCCGGCACTTGGCGGCCGATAACAAGTTCTTAAGAATCTTTAACAAAAGTAATCTCTTTTGCTCTAGACTGGTTGAACATTTTAATGGGTAATGGCATTGCTAGTTGGTGTTTTTGTATAGTGGGAACATGGTCTCCTGCTGGGTGTTAATCACTGTTTGAGATCTTTCCCCTTTAGTGGCTGAAAGTGTTTTGGACCCCAGGAATCCAATATGTGCTTTCACATCCCCCATATTACACAGAGGGAGCCATAATACCCCCCAACATCTTGTTTTTTGGAAACCAATGGATATCATCAGTGGGTATTAATGGGTATCAGTTGGTCCAGAGCTCTGCACTGAAATCCCACACCCATTCAATCTCAGCAGATTACTGTCCCTTATTGTGGAAGGCATGTTCCCTTTTGAGGCAGTACCCGGCGCACTGTAGCCCAATCTGTGACACTTAATATGATCATTTGTGCAGCAGTAATGCGATATTGCTTCTGTGTGTCCTAAATGTCAAATGTTTATCGTATTAAGTCAGCCACTAAGGCTCCTCGATGGGTTCTAGTGCTTCTGTAATGCTTTTCGTAGCAACACTTGGAAGGATGATTGGAAAATAATGGGCTCGGCTACAGAATGTACACATTCTGCAAATTTCTGTTGCCCCTCAGTTTCTTCTCCAGAAAGTTGAGCTGTTTTCTTTTAAAGAAACAAAACAGCTGCATTTTTTTTACTCCTTGAACTACAGCCAGCGAAGGCTTTAACCCATCCGTACCTTTTCCACACTCTAATGTTATATTCATATGAAGTGGGAGCTATAGCACTTTCAAGTGCCTTAGCACTTTATGTCTTCAGCCATCATTTATTTAGCAGATTTCAACTCTTTGTACAAACTTGAGGTCTGTTTCTGAAGAGCCTCAGAGAGAACGGCAGAGGGAGCAAACAACATAAATTGAAAATAACTCAATAAATATATTGCCTTAAGGTCAGACTTTATTATGATGTTCATATGGAAAAGAGAAAAGTTGTTGCTAAGGAAACAGAAGTAAATAAATTATACAGTCCAACTAGTGGGAACACACAGTTCCCTTGATTCTGCAATGTAATATGTACATTCTGCAATGTAAAATGTTTCTGCAATGAAAACTGTCTGTTTAAATTGGACAGAAATCCTTAGTTTCAGTGGGAAAACATGGAACCAGGCCTGAACTGCGTTCATTTGGTGTAGTACACGAGCTGAAGAATTGTGAAGGTACAATAAACAATAAGAACAAAGTAGATGCATTTTTAAAAGAAAACAAAACAAGTTTGTGTCAAAAGCAAAACAAGTTTATGTTATAAAATGTAATATATATTTGCACAGTTGATTAGAACCTGTGATCTTCAGCCGACTTACTGCTGAACCCCTTAGGGGCCGTGAACCTGCCAGCTCTAACCAAACCATTAATGGGTAAGGCACACGTAGCCACATTCACAGGCTGATTATTTGTTACTAAACCACAACAAACAGCGACACACTTCTTTTTTTATTATAACTGACCTGAGCTTTGGTCTCTTAAAGATTAAGGCTGCTGGGTTTTGTCACTGCCACCTAAAATACAAAAATGTAAAACATCATGTCTAAAGATACCAATGCATTCCACCAGAGTCAACTTTTGTAAACTTTTTTTATCGATAATATTAATAATATAAAATATGTCATACATCATTTTAGATGTTAGAATAAAAATGTTTTTGCTATTATCGCTGCTACACCACTCTAACAATTTTACTTTCGCAATTTTATTAATAATGACTTTATGTTGAGAACTGAAGATAAAGGCCACACATTTATATAGTTTTGAACATCTTTCTTGAAATCTGTTTACATGTAAAGTGTGTGTGTGTGTGTGTGTGTGTGTGTGTGTGTGTGTGTGTGTGTGTGTGTGTGTGTGTGTGTGTGTGTG
>JBBMFX010000037.1:12510659-12525324 GCA_037832545.1 Rhabdalestes septentrionalis | reverse complement strand
AAAAAGTCGTATATAAATAAACTGTAATTTGGCTTGAAATACAAAAAGTGTGAGTAGGACAGAATGTTACCTTTGGTTTGAGGATCTTAAGCATTTCCACTTCTGAAGGAATAATTCGTATTCAGTCCCGTTTTGAGGAAGCCGTGAGGAAATTGGCAGCATAAACTTATGGCCTCACCCACAACCTTCATTCATCAAGCCTTTTCTACAGTCATTATCCATTCATATCAAACATATATTAATAGAGAGACAATAAATAATAGCATTAATATATGAACAAAAGGTAACATCCTGTACTCCACATTTGTATTAATTGAAACGGACTGTAAACAGAAATGAGGACACATTAACTTCACTGTTCTAGTACTTTGGAGGGCACTGTATAGGTTGACAATAGCGAATCCCATCATTTTGCAGTGATTTGCATTATAAGACCCCTGTAACTATCCTGCTACTTTACAGAAATGCATCATGCCTGACAGACGGCCACAGAAACGCGCTTCCCGTCACTCCGTAAGAGAGATCCTGTGTAAAGAGTTAACACTATAAGCTCTGGAGAGAAACGGACAGTGATTGCCGGGTACAACCAAACACTGGAACAGCTTTAGAGACTTCAGCACCCCAGGAACTACACATGGAGAGTTCAATACAATTTCGAGTGTTGGACAAAAGACAATACACAACACTGAGCTAAAAAGGGCCACACGCCTGTCGCTTCAAACAATCTGTGAAATGTATTTTCACAAAACTTCACTTTCAGGATTCTACAAAATACTGTTGAATCTTTTGAGCGATTTAATATTAAACTGTTTTTTTTTTCTTTTTAAATTCAGAGAAATAATTTACGCAATATTATAAAACCTCTATAAAAATAGAAAAGGCTTAATAGCTAATTTAATATACACAATCTGGACAATGGTTTCTTTTTTTTTTCTCCATTCCCATAAAAACAATTTTAAGACCCTGTAGGCCACAAGTATGCAACTGATTAAACTTTCCTTGTGATGATAAAACATTTACTGATCAGAATCAATCATGAATACAATTTTTCAAGGGTGTACACAGGAACGCAAAATAGTCTTGCTAAACTAGATGATCTTCAGGGGTTCCGTGTTCGTGTCAGTAAACCCACACAGGCAGGCGAAGCAGACTATTTTAGTGAATAACAAAAGGGGGTATAAACACAACGACTAGATGCTCATTTCTTCGTACACGAGATTTAAAATTTGGTGGAGTGGAACAAAAACAACAAACAAAAAAAAGTGAAACAGATGAAGTCTGTTTTTCCATTTTTTTTTATCACTATCTGTAACTTCAGACACACGCAGGATGCAATTATTGCTGAAAGCATACAACATCCACTTGCACTGAGGTGGAAGGTCTACGCAACCACCTTCGCAAGGTCTAAGATCAAAACAGTTAGGCAACTTGAATGAATGACTGTCTAAAACGTTATACATAATACTTTTGAGTCGATCTCCTCTCCGTGGCACAAAGTGATACCAGCAGGGAATAGTGATTCTTTAAAATGCCTCTAAAATAAAATAAAGTGGCTCGAATCATCTTTGAGGCTACATGAAAGGGGCTGACCAGGGGGTGGGTGTGTGTGTGTTTTTGTGTGTGTGTGTGTGTGTGTGTGTGATTTGTTCAGCCCGTCACAAATTGTATAAATTAGTGACACTTTACATATTCCGAAATTTGTGTGTGTGTGTGTGTGTGTGTGTGCCAGTGCGCTGCATTGTGTTCAGTTTAATTTAATTTCATCAGACAAAAAGAGAGGCAATCCTGAGAGTAAGCATGACATTCCTTCGCATCTATAGCTGAGTCAATCGACGACTGAATTACAAACAGAAGACTGTGCCAACAAGATACGAAAAAATTATTCAAAAGTATACCGATCCAAAGTAGATGAATTTTGTTGCTTTGTTTTTTCCTTTTTTTTTTGGCAAGCGAAAAATAAATACATGAACGAAAACATCGAATGAAATATAGATCACTGTTAGCCGCGTTGTCCATAGGAAAAATAAAAACTAAAGAAACAAAACAAAACAAAACAAAAAAAAGACCGTACTTTTACATCACCCCGTTATGAAAAAACCTGTGGTACTCAAAAATAAATAAATAAATTAGTGAAATAAATAAACAAACAGATAATTTAAAAAAAGGCATCTATGAAAACAGGTGAGCAGCCCGACCCTTCAGATGCTCCAAATCATTATGCGGTGACAGAACGATTATCTTTTGCAATCTATGCAGCAGACCCCCAAATTCTATTCAAAAAGGCAGCTTAGTAGGAGGCATCAGTTTGACTGTCCAAATATACTGTTGAGAGTCTATATAGTGTAAACACAAGAGGAAAACCTACAGGGGCTGATCAAGGTGAGATAATGACTGTGGAACTGACAGCAGTCAAACGACTGCCTTTTCATTGTGCGACATCCTTCGATGCAAGATTTGTACACAGCAAACGTGTAATATGGCACCAAAAACTGGTTTAAAAAAAACAAAGAGAGAGAAAAGATTAAAAAACAACAAAAAACCTGAAACCTAACAATTGAAAAAGAATCCATTTCTCAGCCGAACAACCTCATGGTTCTCTCACTCTGCATGTTGCGTTCGCTTGTCTTGTTGATGGTTGTTAAGAAAGAAGATATGTAGGAAAGGCAAGAGGAGTGAAGGAATAGTAGGAGAGGGTTAAGGGTTGGGTAGGCATTTGCTTGTTTTTTTTGTTTGTTTGTTTTGTTTTTGTTTGTTTACTTTCCAATATCACACTCCACTTACCAGAAACACATTTTCAAACCAAGTCCATTTTAGAGTAAAAGCACTCAGTATGGCTTGCTGTCGTTTTTGGATCTTTTCAGCTGAACCTTCAGCCGCTTCATTCCGATCTGGAAACCGTTCATCGACTGAATGGCCGCCTGGGACGAAACCGGATTGTCGTAACTCACAAAGCCTGTAACAAAACACAAGAGCCGAAGTTCATTATGATGATCAAGACCTTTCATCACCAACAGCAGCTTAAATAAAGCAATAATCACTTCCATTGACTACAAAATAACTATTACTCAGTCTTCAGATGAGTAAATATACATTAGAAACTAGTAAGGACAAACAAAACAGAACATCAGCAGCTTAAATTAATTATAATCTGTCCAGTGATATATATGGTTAGGGCCACTGTTCGTGGAAAGAAAGATCTATCATTTCATAAGAGCCGTGATTTTAATGATACAGCAGTGTGCAAGAATGAAAAGCATGACATGTTTCGGTGTTTTAATAACGGACAGATTTCCAACCAGCTGTTTAGGAGCCAAAAAGGACGAAGTGAAGTCAAGTGACCTTTTGTCATATGTTAACAAACCACAGCACACAGTGTGAAATTCTCTCTCTGTATTTAAACACATTCACCAAGTAAAGCAGCGCGCAGCGCCAGGGGAGCAGTGTGTGAGGACGGTTATGAGATTTGAACCCATGACCTTCTGATCATAGGGGAAATTTCCTAACTACCAGGCCAGCAGCTGCCCACATTTACTTATTAAGAGCTAATTACTCAAATTTCTTGAGACCTTCTACACTACAACCTTTAGGGGACCAAAGAAAACGATGCTAAATGTGTGAACATGCCAGCTTTTTTAGTTAATCCTCCCACAAATAGTAATTTTGCATTTAAAAAATGTTTCACTCAGCCTGTGATCTGCGAACCATTGTCCACTACTGCGCATTAAAAAAAAAAAAGCAAATAAAAGGATTGCATGGATTTCACTACGTCAATATTTAAATTATTTATTTTACACAAGAAATTGGATTAATATTGGATTAATATCTGCACATGATTCATTTCACTGCATTTGTATCTCTACCAAATGTAACATTTCTTTGTAATGCTGAGGTATATGTAGTTTCAATTTATGTTTTATCTAAAATATTAGACGTCAATTCATCCATTTAATTCAAGCCACTACCTAGTAATGTTCTGCATTTTACAAAGTAATTAATGTAATCATCTTACCAAAACATTTGCTGAGGTTGGTCTGTTTGTCTATGAACACCTTGGCTGAGATGACATTGCCGAAAGGCATGAACATCTGAAGCAAGTCCTGGTCACCAAACTCCTGTGGCAGGTGATAAATGAACAGATTTGCACCCTCTGGGCCTGGAGAGGGGAAAAAAAAGAGAGAACAAAGATGAGGGAAAAAAAAAAAAAAAAAAAAACTCAGCTGTACAAAGGACCCTGTGGACATACGTGTTCTCAGAACAGGTTTAATAGGATTCATCACTGCAACTTCCTTTTATCAGTGACCGTATTAAATGCAATCTGCTACATAATATATAGTGCTGCCAAAATAACATTCTATAACTGCATTTTTAGGTTTTGGAGACTCAAACTAACAACTGGGACATTGATGAAGTACAAGTTCTGATGTCTATTTGGGCTGAAGATAAATTTCAGTGGGAGTTTTCTACAACACTAACAAATGTATCTTTAAAGCTGTGAGAAATGTGAAGGTGATCCAGTACGTCACTAAGTTTTCTGGGTTTGGTTCTCGTCACACGAATAAAGAACACAGAGAAAAAATATAAAAACCACAAATAATGACAACAGTAACACAACTGGCTCTGACGGATAAACTTTCTGCCGGTCCGACTCCTTGAACGCGGGTTTGGAACAACCGGAGAAAATTGAGTCAGAAACTCCGTCACCAGTTGAAATACACTGGAACATCAGAGCGCTGCGAGTTATGTACCATCACAGAACAGTTTAGATACAGAACGTTTCCTGTAGACCCTTGAAAAAGTGCCTTTAGCATTACCACATAGAGCTAAAACATCTGTTTCACCGAGGCCTAGAATTTGCATATTTAGTTTGATGCTGCCCAAACTCTCTTTTTTTTTTTTTTACATATAGTACACTGCTATTTTGCTCACAATAAACTGTTTCACTAAAAAGGACAACAAAGGCTTTTGAAAACAGAGTCAACTCTGACAGCTCAGTTGTGTGGACCATTGGTTTATCATATTTTAATTATCTACTTGCAGGGGTTCGATTGAACTGATACAGTTCATCACTTACCTTCTTTCTGGCTGCCAGCAGCACTGATGCTCTGCTGGGAAAGCAGACTCTGGTTATAGAGGCTGGGCAGTGCGGCAGCTGCATACTGCTGGATTCCCGAGTACGCTGCCTGGGTCAAGGCCTCCATGGTGCTGCCGGAGCCATTGGACAGGCCTCCGCTGCCCAGGCCACCATTCAGCGCAGCCATGCCTGTAGAAACATAAGTGTGTTTTCCCTTAAACTGCCACTGAAAAAAAACTAAACAATGGGCCTATTGTCTGTCTGCAGCTTTTAAGGATATGTGCACCCTAGTCACGAGTCAAGCACATCAAATCAGATTACATTTACCGGGTGAAACAAGTCCGATGACATGGCTACCTTGTGATTATGAAAGTAAAAGCAGAGGACTCCGTGACGAGGAAGGCAAGCGGAAAAGACACAAACCTGAAAAACTATCAAGCAGCCTCATTATTGTGGCACTAGTTCATCAGATGGCAAGTCTGACATACAGCAGCGCTTATTTTTTTTGTATTAAGTTGCAAAAAGTTTACATGTTTAAGCAAGAACATCTACATTATGAACACAATGAACTGCTCAAAATTGGAAATCAATATCCGGATCAGCCTGCACTCCCATCAGAAACGCTGAGAAACCCAGAACAACTATGATCTGTGACGAGCTGTGACTACAAGAGTATGCATAAATTACGATTAATTGATTAATGAATGAATATCTTAAGATCCAGACTCTCAATCAGTAGTTTAGGTCACAGGTCCCAAACCACGGGACACGGACTGGTACGGCCCATGCTTTGGAAGCAAGTACCACAGAAAGACAGAATAAAAATAGTTTACTGATTAAAACTTTCAGACTGTGTTAAAGGTAAATAAATGCTTGTTATATACATATATACATATACATGCACACACTAAGTAATGTATTGTTTATTTTATATTGTTAAATTCTAGAGGTCCGGCTACTTCTACTTTTTTCTCTTGTTCTGTCCATTTTGATGTAACAATGGGCATCTTATTTTATATTCACTCATGTACATCTACAGATATCATTAGGACACTCCCCCAACACTGAATACCTCGCTTTGAAAAGCAGACCTTTCTAAACCCTGAGAGTTTACTCTCAATCTCAGCTGTTTACATTCCACCATGGGCTGCTGGGCAGGATGGCGCTAAAGGAGCCAGCTGAATGTACATCCAGGAGGAGCTGTTACAAATTTACATTTCCCTACAAGAAACAATATTCTAGAGAAGGATTATCCAAGTACTACAGAAATTTGTATATCTGCCCCTTTCACACACAGGCAGGGGCATCAGAAGCATTTTTCCTTTGTAAGGGGGCGCGTGGGGGCGGAGTTTGGACATGGGCAGAGTTTGGTGAGAGGGCGTGGTGTGAGCAAATCTCATCCTTTTAGGGGGTTGGGGTGTTTGGAAAACCAGAGACAGGCTGATCCCATTTCCAGGGGTGTGTGTGTTCTATCGATTTAGAGGAGTGGATTCTTTCATGAAAGATTCCAGATTTTAAAAGCTCTGGTGAACTAATTATGTGAAATGTGGGAGGGGTCCAAACAAATAATTATGAAATGTGAGGGGGACACTGGTTGAATGGCGATGACGCCTATGCACACAGGCCCCAATTATCAGGTTGCAGTTTGCATACATTTTTAATAAATAAGTATGCTTGTAGTGGCTTCAACACTCTTCAAAAGATAACAGGTTTAACATTTATGACTTTTTAGGCATTTTTCCTATTCTCACCTGCTAGCGAGCTCATGTTGAGTCCAGCTCCAGCACCCGCAGCCAGAGACTGTAGGGCCCCCAGAGAAGCCATGGGATTCACAGAGGAGCTAGAACTGGAGGTGGGAGAGGAACCTGCTTTTCAGACAAAACAGAGGATAGTAAAAAGGCTATGAAGGAAGAGTCAAATATATTACAAAGAGAGAAAAATACAAAGCAAGTAAAAGAAAAACAACAGGCAACAGTGGAAAAAAGAACATGACTGTATCTTTATATGCATAGGCCTAAATATCAATTAGAACATTTAAATACAGGACTTTCACATAAAGTGGAAGAGCATTTTCAATGATCATCACTGAGACTGAACCTGTCAAATAAAAAATGCAAATTGTTTAAGCAGATGACGTTTAATATTTAGTGTGAAACACAAACATGTAGCAAATTTAAACAAATGCTACTTGAATGCTGTAATTTCTTCACCATTTCTGGATGCTTCCACAATCCTTTTGGAATTGTTTTAAAAATAAATTAACTGTAAATCCAGAAGGGGCTTAGTAAATAAAAAACGAAATATACAACATAACAGTACATTTTTCGGCTGTGACAACTGCAATGGAAGAACAAAAGTCAGGTAAATGTCAGGGTAAAGCATTGGGAGATAAAAAGCAGGACCAACCCTTGCAGCCGTCCCAGGCAGAGTGAGTCTGTTGTCCGGTGGCCGTACCTGAGCTAGTGAGCACGCTGAGCGGCGAGCTGGAGGTGGTTAGCGCGCTGCTGCCAGTTGGAGTGGCCTGAGTGGCACTTGCTGCCGCCGCCAACGCAGCCAGATTCTGCATGGCGTTCAGACCTACACACACATGAACACGCAATTATACTGAAGAGCTGGTCAGATTAAATGACTTATTGTTTGTGTGTGTATGTCTGTGCGTGTGATACACAAACAAAACAATGATGTTTGTTTTTATAGCATCGATCTCAAAATCTAGATGTCAACACCCCGCATGTTAAGGCTTAACTGTTGCATTAGTCTTTTCTGCAACTCTCAGAACACAGCCTGCACTGAATAATCAATTGTATCGTTTTACAACAAAACACTGTGCAATATGAACAATCTGCATACCTGCATGAAATAAGTATCTGGCCTAGTGTTTGCCTTCATTTTCTAACCTATCTAGCATAACAGCAGGCACTTTAGGTTCAAATGCGGTGTGCTGCACAAGGAACCTTGTTGTACTGCAAACAAATGTCTTTCTATTACAAATAAATTGACTTGTACTCGAGCTACTTGACGGTGGGGATAAAGAAAAAAGGCCCTAGACTCACCTGACATTGGGTGGAGATTGTTGAGCGCATTCCCAGAGGACGCGGATTGCTGCAGGAGCTGCAAATAAAGCTAGACATTACACCAAAACAGAGAACACAGAGAAAGTCAGGACTGCATCCAGGACTGTGAGCACAGGAACGAGAGAGAGAGGGTGAGAGAGAGGGCGAGAGAGAGAGAGAGAGAGAGAGAGAGAGAGAGAGAGAGAGAGGGCGAGAGAGAGAGAGAGAGAGAGAGAGAGAGAGGGGTAGAACCATAGAAAGGAAAAAAAGTGTAAAAACGTAAAGTTACAGTAAGAAAAAAAGACAATGGTTCAAAAATGGAAATCAAGACATGTGTAGGAGTAAAATAATCAAATATGACAACGAAAAGAAGGGATGAGTGGGAAGCCGATGGAGATAAAAAGAGAGAAACAGAAGGAGAGAAAGAAAAGAGGATTTTTCACAGCATACCCATGGAGCAGCACTAACACATTCAAACAGGGCTCCACATCTACATTGGCCTACAAACGTAAGTATCAATCGATTGTACTGAGGAGTTTTAAGAGGCCAATCTAAAAGGAAAGTCAGGATTTTTGAAAAGCCAGATTGTAAATGTGAGGGAATGGGGTTGGCCCAACATAGATCTGTAGCCCAGGTGCAAAAAAAATCAAACTTCACAACACAGCAAGAAGAAATGTGTGTAATCAGATTATGTAAACTAACTACTCTAATCTGATTCTGGTCAGACTTGGAACTGTAAATCTCAGGTGAGATTGGGGGGAAAGCATTATTTTAAATCATTTCTAAAATGAAAGCTTCTAGATAAGTACATGTAGCCCATTTAATACAATCTTCTATAATATAAACAGGCTGCCACCCTCCCCATCTCTGTTTTTGAGCTGTGGATCAAACTGCTAGCAGGTTCCCTTGCTGGGTGATGGTGTGTGTATGCATGTGTGTGTGTGTGTGTGTGTGCATGCGCGGGAGAGTACTTGTATGTACTCACTGCGAGATACTGTGGGCCTAGTGAGTTGAGACCAGTTAAATTTCCCCACATGGAGGCAGCATTGAGTTGCTGCATCTGCTGCTGCAGCTGCTGTGCCATGCGCTTCTGCTCCTTATCCTTCTGTGTGTCCGCAAACTTCACCACAATCGGAGATGAACAGCCCTGATCCAAAACACACAAGTATAGATTTGCAACTGACCACTGTAAAGGACTGGTCAAACTAAAGAAATGAAAAAGTAAGCAAGAAGTATTCAAAGACAAGTAAAGTGCTGCATCATGTATACAAACAGAGGCATTACTCAAGTACCTCCATGGTCTGTGATTGGTGCATGGATTTAATGGCAGACTGAGCCATCTGTCTGGCTGTGAACGTGACAAAGGCACAACCTGGGACAAGAGAAAGAAAGCAAGCAAGGAGGGAGAGCGAGATAGAGAGAGAGAGAGAGAAAGAGAGAGAGAAAGAGCGAGGGAGTGAGGCAGAGAGAAAGATCGAGGGAGCGAGGCAGTGAGAGATGGAAAAGGAGAGGGAGAGAGAGAAGCGAGAGGAGAGAGAGGGAAAGGAGAGAGTTAGAGAGAGGTAAAGATAGAGGGAGAGAGGTAAACGAGAGAGAGGAGAGACAGTCAATAGCACAAACAAAATACAGACGAAGAGTAAAGCATTTAAAAATCAATGCAAATGGCATTTAATATTACAAAAACAATCCCCTCAAAAATGTAAAATATCTTTCAAAATGTAAAATATTAACAACTAATATAAATCTCTGGTGGGTCATTTTTGTAATATCATATCTGCATTCATGCACTGTGTCAGTGTTTGCCTCACCACGGCTCAACCCATCGGGTCCTCGAAGAATGCGGCACTCCTCGATCTGTCCGTATGGTGAGAACATGAGCCGAATGTCGTTCTCGTTGCACTTCTTTGAGATCATGCCAATAAACAGCTTTCTGTCTTCAACCGCTGAGACAGGAGGGGAACAAAGAAACCTTATAAATTTCTGATTTATTAAATTAAAAAAATATAAATTAATTGGTGTTATGATGCTCCAATGTTATCGCCTACTCCATTAGTGGAAGCTACAACTGTGGTTGTAAAATGTGCCATTTCAATACACATTTAACGGAATTGCTATATTCATCACACAACCTTTTATGAGACTGTAAAGAACAGATCAGGGATATTCTTTTTAAATGCGGGAAAAAAAAATGCTGTCAGGTTTCACATAAATGTGAAAAACTTAATATTCAATAAATCAAACAAATTCGCAAGCCCAGTTCAGGTCGCCGTATACAACATTATTTTGTAACATAAAATCAAACAAGTTATAAAATACGATTTTTAACTGGGTCCCTATCCCATTGTTTATATTCTATGACTATAGTCACAACATCATTAAACACTCACAGTTGTTCTTCTCGCTGTCTGCTGGCTTCATCTGAATGGGATGATGCATCTGTTATAGAAGAGCCCACATGAGTCATTTGCACTTTTTCACTGAATAGCCATCTCCGTATTTGCTAAAGATTTAAAGACTACTCACCCCTGGAAGAATTTTCATGTTGTGAAGGGCATTTTGTGCTTCTAACGCTGATTTACGTGTGTAATATGTGATAAAACAACAACCTGCAAACGAAGCCGAAAAATGAAGTAAACAAACAGTATCAATAGTATCAACTCCTTAACCACATGGCATTGGACTCGGTATGGCGTACTACAAACTACGAGGAACACTCAAAATATTTTTGATTAAGAAGATACTAAAAACATTTTAAGAATTTCACTCCGTTCACTCTGGTGTGTTCATGTATGACAGAACATTCACATCATTTTTCTTTACTTCCTTACTTCTCTGAGCTCCAAAAAGTTGGAAATCCGAGCTAAACTCCCAATTACAGCTCTTCCGGCCTGTCACTAGTACTATTTGTGTTAACTACTAGCAGAATTGTAATTTACTTTTTCTTTAATATCTATATCCACAGCATTTGGTTTTCTGAGTACTTCATTTTTTATTTTATCCTGTTCTTGTCTCTGCAGATGTTGCATGAGCAGTTTCCTCTGGTTCTGATTCCGATCACCGTAGAAATAATTATTTGGGTTTAGTTAGAATACTAGAGCTAAAATTTTGTAAAACTCTCGCTCTTATCTAGCAGTCTCTCACCTTTGCTCTGTGGGGGGTTTTGACTCCGGTCTCGGAGGACGTTGATTTCGTAGACAGCACCATATGGTTCAAACAGCTCCCGAAGCTGATCTTCTGACCAGGCCCTCGGGATCTGACCCACAAACATCTTTATGGCATCGATGTCTGGCTGGTCCGGGTGGTCCAGTGTCCCATTCATCTTCTTGGTTCTGAGGAGAAACAGTGAAATCCCATTTAAAAGGGTTACAGACAAAACACAGCTTTAAAATTGGAAAGAACAATTGTATTATTAATCGATTTGACAATCGGATCATACTGGCAGGGCTGAACTAATCTTGGATGTATTAGAATCATGTTTGTTTCAAATGTATGATATAGACTCTTAGTTGGGGTGAATCCACAAATGGCTAACCAATTTTATTTATACATTTATTTAAAGATACTTGAAAGCTGCAATAACAGTTTTCTGGATCATAGAAAATACAAAACGGCAGATTAGTGGCAGATTAGGAATATCTGCTGAAGGTCTAAATCAAAAATCTACAAAATCCCCAAACGAGGAAGTAAACTATTCAACACTATAAAGCTGAGGGTGATCAATAATAAAAAATAACTAATTGCACAACCCACTGAATGAGCATTGCAAGGAATTTATTAATACACTTATGGCAATGATGGGAAATGGGGGAAAGATCTTTCTGTCGTCTAAAAGTCATTTAGTGCAGTTTTAGACAAGCAACATAATGTATCACAGCATACTGTTTAATCCCTAGGAGGGTACATGGTGTAGCTCATTAAGGTGCATTAAATTGTGGCAACACCATCAGACTGAGCATTTCTCAGAAATATTGCACTTTACCACTAAACTGAAACATTCATCATTATGAGACTTTTTCCAGCTACTGCTCATCTTTGCTGGAACTAAAATGAATAAATAATCAAATCAATATGAACTTGAGATTTAACTTTGATACTAGGACACATGGTTTGCAATTAGAACACAGAGTTTTCTGAAGTAATGTTAGATTGAGTGAAACCACAAATCTGCAATGCCAAAGGCTTTCCTTATCAGGCTGATGTGATGCAAATCGGATTTTTTGCCCTAATGTGATACAGATCAGATGTTTTCTGATCCGTATCTGACTCAGGGTCATGGGAGCGGTCAGATCAGAATGTGTGTGTGTGTGATTTTAAGTGTCTTTAGCAGCAGTCTGTTTAAAGATTGTGCCTGTAAATGTTGGAGAAGCATTAAATCAGTTTCAACTTCTATCAACAATCAGACACAGCTGAAAGTTGTTTTTGCAATCTCAGTTCTTTCGTCTTTCGGGAAGCCTGCGGATAATTCACGCGATGTTGCTAATTTATGTTCACAACGAGGTCGTTTCTGGGCACAAGATCATTCACACTGAGACGGAAGGTCTGATTACAAACACAAACCCATGTACATTCATGCAATGTGGATAAATGCATTGGGACGCCTGGTCATTACACTGACGGGGAATTTAATGAAACTGCAATGAAATCCATAGACATTAATATGGAGTTGGTGCCCCTTTGCAGCCATAAAAGCTCCCACTCTTCTAGGAAGCTTTTGTGTTCATTAATTCTGTAGAACATTTATGAGGTCAGACACTGATTTTGGACGAGAAGGTCACAATCTCTGTTCCAGTTCATCCCAAAGGTGCTGGATGGGGTTGGGGTCAGGGCTCTGCCTGGACCAGTCAAGTTCTTCCACACTTATGGAGCTGCTTTGTGCACCGAGACACAGTCCTGCTGGAATAGAAAAGGTTCTTCCCCAAACTGGGGCCACAAATTTGGAAGAATGGTGTTGTCCAAAATGTCTGAGGATGCAGAAGCATTAAGACTGTCCTTCACTGGAAGGAAGGGGTCTGCCATAAACTCTCAAGTACAGGAGTGTCCAATACATTTGTCAGTGCTTGTATAAATGACAAAAGCAATAAGGCTTGTAAGGTGAATTCCTGTGGACTGCGGGTGTTTTCGCTGTCCACTTCGTGAGCAATTCAATACAGAGCCCACAACAGTATTATTAAACCCTACGTCTTTGAACCACAAGACAATAAAAAAAACAAAACACGCAGAGCAGCACATGAAATGATTTTTCATTTTTCTAACATCCCTGAACCAAAAGCCAATCTGTTTTCATCTTACACAGCCTATCAGGACACATACAAACAAACAGACGGTGGTTAATGTGATTCGGCTGGACAGACTTGAAGCTCCCCATTTGTCTTCAGCATCAATTGAGCCATGAAAGACAACTTTAAGATAGAGCCCGGACGGCGCAACACTCAGGATTTGCTAAGAATTGGCAGCTAATAGAGTTCATTGATCGGCGAGAGAAAGAGCCAATAAATCCGTCCCTTTGTTGAGTCTCCAACAGAAAGAACTTGTTCAAACAAGGAGATTACACGGAGTCAAAGAGAAGGCAATGAGGCTGGCAATGTAATCAGAGTCAGTAGGTTGGACAGTTTGAGTGGCTTTTTTAAGACTGTCTGAAATCTGCTTAAATTAATAAGCTACAGAACTGAAGGCCATAACACTAGAAAACTATGAGTTACTACAAAATAAGAATCAGGGACCACAAATATAAAAAAAACATACTAACAGCTATTTGAGTCATTGATAAAACAATGATATCCAGATTTGTGCTTTAATAGTATACTAGCTATTTAATTAAGTGCCCAACTATTATCTTGAGGACATCCGTAGCAGGTTAATGAGACACACTCCTCACAGAACAGATAAAACAGCTGTGATCTGTGCTGGTTTAGACCCGTGAGACCAGTTACCCTTTCATTTTTTGTATATCTGGCCCAAATAGCATCTTTTAGGCACTAAAGACACAATGTCTCCAACAATGTTGGAATTAAAACGCATTTTGATTTTTGGTTACAGTTCAAGTGTTCAGTTTTATAATTTTATAATATTCTAGTTTAATAGTTTTTACACATGACCGTTGCTGAGTAAAGAGGACAAAGTTTAAGACAAATCTCTAAATGATTTCTCTTAGTGTCAATTTTGCTGCTTTACTGAATTTTATGTTCCAGCTTCTTTACCAATTTTGTGTTCTAACTTAAATGAAATTCAACTGATTTAATCCTGAAGGAAACAGAAAGTTGTGAACCATGAATATAAAAACAGATAACAAAAAACATTTCCATATGCACAAACATGCAAATTATTTGAGTGAGCCGTAATTTTTGTGCTCTAAAGCCTGATTCATACTGATACTGCTCCAGCATTTCGGATCAGTTGGATCGGCATGATCCGACGTCGTATGGGCGCTCCAACAGGGTTGGATCGTCGGTTGGAGTCGAGCTCTATTTCTAAGCATCCGACGTCCACGCTGGATGCTGGACGTCTGTGATTGGTCAGCCGACGTCAGCCTCGGAACCCAACG
>JBBMFX010000037.1:12497110-12509320 GCA_037832545.1 Rhabdalestes septentrionalis | reverse complement strand
GTCTCATATGCTGAGTAGAACTACAACTCTGTATAAATAATTTAAAGTTGGATAAATGTTTTTGGGGCTCAGACCGACAGCGCCTCCTGCTGTCCTAACGGCGAAATTCTTTGCAGCAGGGTTGGACCAGTATGAATACAAACGGGCTCGACGGTACAGCGCCGTGGAGGAGCATATTTGCCTTTGCATCAGCATGAATCAGGCTTTAATCAGGACTTAACCCTTCACGATTACGCAACTATAATGATTACAATGCGATATTCTCAAGGTATGATTCGTTAACAGCCCGAACGCCTCCACTAGGGGGAGGGATTGGCAAGTTACTTTTGACTCACAGCTTTCAGAAAGTGTTCAGCAGTTTATCAGATATGGAGACAGGAGTCTGATGTATGGAAGAAGCACAAACTATAAACGCACGTTTTTAATGTGATTTTAGCTAGTTTACTAAAACACAGGTTCCGCAGTGAGTTAAGCTCTGGGCTGTTCAGATTAAAGACATTTCAGATTTTTATTATATTCTCTTCAGTGATCAGTACAATTTATGCAACATCACAAAATGTCAAGCATGTTAGTGTTAAAATTGTATTGGGGTTCATAGGCTCTGGAAATGTATATGCAAAATCAGCACTGGAGTGTAACTGAAAAAAATATAAATCAAGAATGAAAGAGAAGAAAATACTGAAAAGGCTAAGTTATTTCAAACAGGCTCACACTTGTGCATTAATTTAGACTAGCTATTCAAAGCCAGTAACTGGAACTGCATGTTATATCAATTAATATTGATTGCGATATCTGTCTCTGCAACAATGATACACCAGAAGGCTGCAATATGCAAATGAGCCTTTAACCAATCAGTGCTTGACAGAGTGACCATTCATATCTAGGGGAGTTACTGGGTGTTCTGTTAAATTGAGGTCTTCCAACAAAATCCAACAAAAGGGTACTTTTTATTTAGTTAAAACATTGGATTTACCGAGGTATTCTACATTTTCTTTGTATGTTTTTTTCCTATAAGCTTATATGACTCCGTTTCAACCAACATTTATTTCTTTGAATTAATACTTAGTTTTTTAATGAGAAAAATTTTATTAAGGCCTATTTGTGGAAAGATATCGCAATCACAGTATGTCCAAGTACAATTGCAATCCTCTACCAGAAACGGCATTTTAGCCTAGGATTTTTGTCTTTATCATTTAAACTTGCTTCAGTTAGACGGAATCAAACATCTCTTCTAGCGAGGAGAGTTGTTAGCATGTAGAAATCCGCACCACAAAACAGTGTTTCTAGCTTTAAGCAAATGAATGTGTTGATTAAATGTCTTGCACACAGTTTATGGGTCGATTCTGAAGTAACATCTGATGAAACAACCAACACTGCATTAATACAAGGCCAGATAATGCACAAATTTGTCATTCTACTTGAATAGTTAAGCTCACTGAGCATTGTTATTGAAAGGTGCCAGGATAACTACACCAAGAACAACTTGTAAGGGTCTTATAGAAGCCACGCCAATGGAATTCATTCTCTGTGCTCAAAACTGGCCAGCCCTCCAGTGGAAAAGTGGCTTGCAATGCAAATCCAGATTGTTGATAATGTACACGATGACCACAACACATACACAGCATCGTTCTGTATGTGCATCTTCGAAAATGTGCTTTGCCTCCCAACTAATTAGTGCTAAAGTGTTATTTCCCCAATCATAAAGGAAATATCACATGATCTATATGCTGTGGAAGTTCACTCACACATATAATACCAGTTTAATCAGAAATCAGACGAAGCAGAAGGTGTTTCACCATCTCC
The DNA here is from genome assembly GCA_037832545.1 of Rhabdalestes septentrionalis. Taxonomy (NCBI): domain Eukaryota; kingdom Metazoa; phylum Chordata; class Actinopteri; order Characiformes; family Alestidae; genus Rhabdalestes; species Rhabdalestes septentrionalis. Next base: position 12,507,517 of record JBBMFX010000037.1, on the reverse strand, counting down.
CTGTGTTCCACAGAACTTCTCAACCACTAGACCAGCAGAAATTGGAACTCTCTTGACCAGTACTGAAGAGAACTGGTCTAAACATTGTGAGAACATGGTCTGACTATAGTGCTGCCAGGTCATGTGCGAAGCTTGGCTGGTAGAGAACACACCTTCAGCAGTGAAAACTACATCAGAGCAAGAAAGTCATTTTCCCTTAATAAATTCCCAGACCCTGTTCTGGAGTGCTATCCACTGCAAGGCATTTCAGGACTATGGAAACTTGTGTAAACACCCCAACACACATGACAATTTAACTTGCACAATGCAACATTAGAGTAAGGAGTGATGTTGGCAACAGTTCTTCCTTCTAAAACATGATCAAATTCCTTCAAGTTATGGATACATTTAATATATACACATGATTCACACAATTTAAATATTTATGCACCCAGAATTCAATTTTTTAACAGTTTAACCCATGTTTACATTTTAGCCTTATAAAATGATACTTGGATTCCATAGAACCACCCCCCCACCCCTACTTTGCTTTACTTTGTTTGGCTCTATGCTGAGATGCAGACGGTTCGTCCGCTGGTCTGTGAGAAAATGGGCATAAGTCTTTTAAAAAGGACTGGAATTGGCATAGCAACAGTGTTCCTATTTTCAAACTGCAGCTCTGGATTGCAGCTCTGGACAGAAATGATGGGTCCACACAATAAATACCTATAACAAAAACAGTCAACATATTGAAAACAACATATAAAAAAACCTGATTCTAATCAAACTAGACTAAAACTGATCTCTTTGAACTGAATCACAGAGCTAATCATATTTATGACCATATTCTCAAAATGCTCAGGAAAGCAAACTGTATCATGAAATGCCTAGCTCTCATTATGCCCTACACATTACAACTTTTTAATATATCTGATAAAACAAACATTTCAATGCATCTGATAAAAGTTATCAAGCCCTTTCCGAGTTGAAGTGGGGTTAGGGATGGGAAGGCCAGGCACTAATTAAAAGTTCAAAACCCACCTTACATTTTCTCTCTGTTTTATATTAAGTATTGGGCTGCTGTAGTGGAGAGATGGCTCTTAAATTAAGAGGGCTTTACTGTCAAACGGGAACACACCACAGCACACAGTGTGAAATTCTCTCTCTGTATTTAACCCATTCACCGAGTGAAGCAGGGGGAGCCAGGAACACAGCATCCAGGGAGCAGTGTGTGTGGATGGTGCCTTGCTCAAGAGTACCTCTAACAGTCCTGGGATTTAAACACATGGCCTTCTCACTAACCACCAGCTGCCCCAGAAACATGGATGATTTTTAAAGAAAACACTGGTTTTAAACAGACACGATACAGGTGGATAGGTGCAAATATCTCAACCACCCCTAGAAAGAATTAACAATCATCTGTCTAGTCACCCGTATTCCCTTTACATGCTGTACACACTTCACAGACAGGAAAACAGCCACAATGACATATAAAGGTAAAAGCTGTGCTCAGACTGAGGCTGAATGTACTCACACTGGACTCGAGTTCAGACTGCAGTGGTCCACCATCATCTCTGGCAGAAAGTCCAGCTTAAAGGAAGCCATTTTTCTCAAACACAAATCCACCGTGACTTCTTCCCAGTGCCACCAACAGGATCGGACAGACGAGCCTCAAACGACAGTACGAAGCCTCAGCAGAATTTTAAATAATCCACCAGACTTCTAAGTGAAACGCTTAAAGATTTTTCAGTATTTGGGCCGAGCTGCATCGGAGTAGCTGGGAGTAAGAGCGTAAAGTTGGGCTGATGAGGAGGGCCAAAAGATTTTAAAAAGAAAGAATAAAAAAAAACCAACAAAAAACAAAGAAACACCCCCAAAAACCAATACCTGGAGACACGACAAACTCAAATCAACAGAGGGCAAAAAGACACAGCGCTGGCTTCAGCACTGCACTGGGTGACGAACACGGGCCGCGGCCGGTAACTGGGCAGGCACTGACGACCGGGCTGGGGTCTGATGGGCCACTAAAAGCTGCTCCCCTGCTCCCACAAAGGAAAACGCTGATGGAGAGGGACTTTTTTGTGAGCTTTTCTCTTAGCCAAGCAGAACGGAGTGCAGCGTCAGGTAAACAGAGTGTCAGATTGATGCTGATAAGCGCCAGTGATCGGCAGGAATGAATGGAGACCAGTAACACGCTGGTAATCCCTGTGCTGATGCGCCCCAGGACATAATCAGGTTCCACCAATGCGCCACCATCAACGCGGAGGGGGGGCTGTGGACAACAGCGGGGGACTGGCCATTTGGGGTCATATGACAGGGGTCATGCAAGCCATTAGACTGGCTAGCAGCAAAGGAAGCCACAGGACACAATGGTTGTTCAAAAACAACAGATCTAAATAAACAGACCGAAAGAATAGGCTCGTCATTTGGTCTAAATAAATCCGGAGACTTCTACAACTTTAAGGTCCCAGTTACATGAAAACTACTCCTATTCAATGCGACTACTACCATCACCGATACTATTACTACCACTATTACCACCAATACCAACCATTCCCAATACTTCCACCAGCACCAATATTATTACCACCAATACTATTGCTACCACCAATATTACAACAACCATTCCCAATACTTCCACCAGCACCAACACCATTACCACCAATACTATTGCTACCACCAATATTATAACAACCATTACCAATACTTCCACCAGCACCAATACTATTACCACCACTAATACTATTACTACCACTTCGGGCTGTGCGATTTGGCCTAAAATCTAAATCTCGATTAATTGAACATTTTAACCCGATTACGATTAATGAACGATTAATTTACTTACTTTTTTCTTTTTTTGCCTTCATCGTTCACTGACAAGTTTTGTACAGTATATATGCTGACATGAGAGATTTTCGATTGAAGGGTACATTACTTGATTTTAAAATAACTGAAGGAAACACTATCTACTATCTATGATTATTAATTGAACATCAATGTTGAACAACTGAAATTAAAGCATACATTACCTAAACCGAACCGAAAAATAAATAACTTTTGGAACATTTGGAAACAAAATAAATTATCTTCAATGTTTTTCTAATTAAAAATAGTGACTCCATATGGGTAGTGTTTTTAAGGGGAAAATAACTGAAATAATCGATCTGGAACATTTGGATCGATTATAGGTTCTGATTGTCGATTTCGATTACTTTTCAATTAATTGCAGAGCCCTACTGCCACTATTACCAACAATATTATAACAACCACTACCAATACTCCCTCCAGCACCAACACTATTACTACCACTACTGACACCAGTACTACAACCACCAGCACCAATACTAATAATACAACTAACAATACTAATACTACCAGAACAAATGCTATTTCTACCACTTCTACAAATGCCACAAATCCTACTAATACTACTACCAGTACTATTGCTACCACTACTGCCACCACCATTTCTATTAACACCACTACCAATTATACTACCACCTCTACTACTGCCAACAGTACCACTACTACCATCACCAATACTATTATTACTACCACAACAACCACCAATATTACTACTAGTTTTGCTTTATGTATAACAGAGTCAGATATCAGTAAGTCATGGCACTAAAGGTTCTTAATTAAAATTACTTCAGTGTCAGAAGTTGTTTCATTATACGTTTGTGCAAGTTCGCTGTAAAAATTTTGTAATTCTGAGAAAGTCTATCCCATTTTCAGTATTCTGCATCCAAATAAAGCAACACCTACCTTTCAGTTAATTTACCAACCATTTAGCAGTTAATTACGAGACTTAGAAAAGTCACATTTAACCAATAGCCCCTTTGCTGCAACACCTTTGGTCTCCATAAACAGAAGAGGCCAACATTAAAGAGTCACCATGGCAGCATTCATGGCCACAACACAATCTTATAGACCAAGATTTTAGGTCAACTTTCACATTAGAGGGAGGGTGTGAGTGACTTCCCTTGCACAATTTATCATGAAGAGACAATAGGTAACATGTTCTTACCCTCCCGGGGCAAATGACAGGTAGAAGAAGTGAGTTCTTACCCCCCAAGTGTGGGTACCTCCACAGCAGTGTGGGGAAGCTCGCACTGAGGCTGCCCATGCTGTGCGGTGGTCAGGTAAAGAGCTTCAGCTTCGATGCTATCCATCCAGTGCCTTTGATAAATGCTACAGAAACACACCAAACAGTACAGGACAGACACACACACACACACACACACACACACACACACACACACACACGACATAATACATCAGACTCACACACAGGAATATACAAACAGTGGAAAGGAAAACAGAAAACTGAAAGAAGACAAGATCTGACATAACATGCAAGTAGTAAAGTCATGCACTCTAGACAAGACAAATATGCCAGAAGAGCTGCAGTGCGAACTGATAAGTGTTTGCTGGGGGTCCAGTGCTTATTCTAGATTCAGCATCAGATTACATCAGGCAGTTTTCGCTGGACGCAGGTCACCTTTGCCAAGAACAATAAATACGGACATAATGATGCTTTACCGTCTACAGCATAATGTCTGGGACCAGTCTGATACTATTTTGAGAACAGAGCACAATCTGTGGTGTATCTTCACAGCAGAGATCAGTATTAACAACAGAGTGATCGCCTGGGCCCTGGAGACTTTAAATCAGTATGGCAGCACCCACACACACACTCCCACACCCACACCGTTGTCCATCTACACACGTTCACTCACTCACACACAGTCATCCATTCACCCACACACACAGTCCAGCTAGACACCTTCACACACACACCATCGTCCGCCTAAACACCTTCGTGCGCGCACACAATTGTACATCTACACACCTGGACACACACACACCATCAAAAAGCTATACATGTTCTCACACACACGTACATCAACTTGCATGTCATACCCAAGTTTATTAGACCCATGTCTCTCAATGTGATCTTATAAGGCCACTTAAGATATAAAAGGTCTCACTAATGTCCATGCTTGAGGAGCTGGGAAAAAGTTCATACTTGTCATGTGACTGTAAATATAGTCATGACGGCCCTCCAGGCCTGCGTGTTCCATGCAGCATGGTCAGAGCTAACTTAAGGGAGTCATTTGGCTCAGGCAGAACACAAAGTTATAACAATACATTCTGGTATCGTCTGGCTTGAGGAACACTGAATTATATGCACACGCTCAATAAAAAACGCTGCACCACTACTGCGCAGATGACCGTGACGAACTGTTTCAAAAGACAGTTGCCGGACGCTTGTCATCTGAACCATCTTTTGACTATGTAAGGTCGTAAAGGCCTGGAATGGGGTGACCATGCTAGAGAGAGAGAAAGAAACAAGTGAGCATATGGTCAGCAGAGTTCAAATAAAAACAAACAAGCTCACACCCTTTAAAACGCAGCTGCCACACCGGCAAAAAGAGTGTCTGAGGCCACCCTGAAGAATCAGGCTACAGAGTATCCCAAACGTTACACTCCTCACCATTTCAGATCCTACATTTCAGGTGTTGGTTCAAACCCTTCTCATGCTTTGGTCAAGGCATGTAAGATGATGTCGTCTTCTTTCTTACACCAGTGCAGCTCAAGTGTAAACATGGCAGGAGGTGGTGAATACTTGGGCTGTTTTGTTGAGATTCTGGATTCGGGAAAGCCCTCTAAACAAATCTACCCTCGACCCGGCGACATGATTCTATTAATATCGAAGGAGAGGTGTCCAGGCTTGCCTTTCCAGAAGGCCAGAGGTCATCACTGCCACCATAACTTATAGCCCTCTCACTCGTGCATGGCCAGATCACCAAACCTCTTAAATCACAGTGCAGAGCGAGGCTGAAATCTTTTTGGAATCAAAGCCTTAAAATGCCTGGAATCAAAGCCTCAAAAGATACTGTCCTCAGCCCAGGGTCAGGAGGTCATTACAAACTTGCGCTCATAAGTGAGCGTACTCCGCAAGGGGGCGTTACTGGCGCTCAAGTCACTTTGGAAGCATGTTCAGATCTGATTTGTTCATCAAATATGAAGACAGAGGTCGGACCAGGTTTCTGCTTAAACAAGAAACATAATATAATACAGAACATAACATAGAAATAAGAATCTTTCATATACTTGTTTAGCAATGAGTTCATTACCATTTGATCAAGAGTTTACCACAAACAGCTCACACTCTACAGTGAAAGAACTTTAGCTGGTGCTCACAAAAGTCCAGGGTAATGTCTTGGCAAGGTATTTGAAAGCCTCTCGTGCAATTCATAGGGAATATTAATCAGCTAAATTGTCGGTAACCCCCCCATTTACCACTTTATTCAAGACCAAGTTGTCTTACGAGCCAAACTAAAGCACTCGTATTGTTTTCCTTTGTGAAATCTCTGGTTCTCTTAATATCTGTTGCTTCGGTCTCAAAAATATGAGCAGCTTTGTCAAACTATATCAGCTTGGGGAGAGTTGTAAAGCTGTGGAAGCTTAAATAAAACGTAAGCTCCAGCAGCAAGATCAAAACCAACTTTCATGGTATTTTTATCCCCCAGAGTTTTATAATGTTTTGCTAAAAACATTCATCAATAAGACTAACTGCCAGTATTTCTAAAATGAGTAAAACTACTTGTGTCCACAGGCTTAAAAACCAACCAAAACACCATTAACAATCACTAGATTGTCTATATAACTGATAAGAGTTAACATTAAATGCCTCAAAGCTGATGTGGCAGACTACCTAAAACAAACGACCACAGCAGTGCTTATATATGAAAACTATTCAACACTATCAGCTTTACACTACAAGTAATACACTTGTATAGCATGAGGAATAACCACTCAAACATTAATAGCAGTTTATACCTTGAACTGAAAGCATAATTATTTGTTGTAGAAGAAAAGCCTGAATGCTGTTATTCAGAAGATTCATGCCTGTGACCCAGATACTTGGTTTTATGCAACACCCGATGCTCAGGTGCAAAAGATAAAGCAGGCTTTGTACTGCACTCACTGCACGCAATACACGGCGCAAGTCAGCAAAAAGAGCAAAAGAAAAAAAAAAAAGGTTTACTAGAAGTGTCCTAAAAATTCTTGGAATCAGAGTTACGTAACATCACGTCCACCTGATTTCAGATGAAATGATGAATCTTTACTGCAAGTTCTTCAGGAACGCCAGCACCTTATCAGGGCTTATAATCCAGCAGAATCTGTATAAACAGTTTGTATTAACCATACAAACCACATTAATTTAACGCAATTTACAAGTCTACACCAGTGTTTCTAAACGGTCATGTGATAAGGCCTCTGTTTACACTGCACTTGTGATGAAGCAAGGAGAAACGTAACTGGACCAGATGATATCTTTCCCCTCTTTTGCACAAATGACTGTCAAGACCAAAAATGGGTGGAAGCTGGAGTCCCAGGGTAACGGCTGCGAAAACAGGACAGCAGCCTTCAGCTGACTGCAGGCGCCTGCGACGGAAATTTCACCAAGGCTTCATTGAGACCTTCTGTTCACTCGGGGGGGGAGTGATACAGCTTCTGGTGGAGCACAGCACTGTGTGTGTATTTCTGGAGCCTCGTGCTTCTTAAAAAAAGTAGAGCAGCGGGTGATTGATGGCACCTTTAAAAGAGTCTGCACTCTGACACATCCCTGCCCCGAGTTCAAACATCAACTCCGGTGCAGCGGACGTACAGAGATGTGCATTTTAGCGCTTTTCAATTTTTAAAGATCTGTAACAGAGACAAACATGGACACTTGGCCAGCGACAGGGAAAGTTAGTGGAGGAGAGCGCGCACAACAGAAAAACTGGCTTCCAGTCCAGAAGGCAGCTTTTTCTACTAAAGGCAAAGTACCATTATTTTACACCAGCTAAAAAAAAACAAATCAACAGCAATCTGTCTAGAAATTGTGAAGTCAGTTTCACAACTTCCAATCACAGAAGAAAGCACACGGTGTCCTTTAACAAAAACAAATGTGTGCAGATCAGAAAACACACACGGTTTGTTTGTAATTACGCCTAATGCCCGGTCTACACTGTATGATTTTGTTCTATCCAAGACGAAAGATGCGAATCGTGAAACAGTCGTGATTTCTTGGCCCAAGTCTACTGACCAGCCAATGAAAACACGGCATGAAATGACTAACTTCAGACATTCACACACTCCGTCATTCATCCACACAATCATACACACCATCATACACGCCTACATTTACACACTCCCCATCATACATCTACACACACCATACATTCACACACCATTATACATCCGTACACCACATTAGACATCTATACGCATCCTGCCCAAGTGTATTATGGTGCTTTTCCACTGCCTGGTACCGGCTCAGCACGGTTCGGTTCGGCTCTACTCGGTTGGTTTTCCACTGCCTGGTACCGGCTCGGCACGGTTCGGCTCTACACGCTTTTTTTTGCTTTTACATTACCAAATCTGGTTCCTGGTACCTGGTACTATTTTTGGCTCCACATTGGTCAAGGTACTAACCGTGCTGATACTATATGATGGCGTGTACATATTGGAGGTTCCTGATTGGTGGTTGCTGTTATTGCGTCACAGTGTTTTCTTTAAGCCTCGTCTGGAGACAACTGTTTCGTTTTGTGGCAAACAAACAAAAACCAAGGATAAGAAATAGAATCTGATTTTAATCCATTCTGAGGACTGTCAATATCAGTCTATACTGACTATAAGTATAATGTCGCATAGTGCTTGGTAATGTGGTGGTCAATGCTTTTTTTATATAAGGTGCCAATAAGATTATATTTATTATAAAAAACACTGAAAAAAACACCAATTCCTCAGACACTTGAACACAATATAAGCTTGTTTATGCCATTTTTGCTGTATGGAAATTACATACCAGAATTTAAGTAACCAGTCAATGCGCGGAAGCATAGTGATTTTTTCCATTCAGTTTATAACAGACAGTCTTGATCAGCCTGCAATGCGTATTTCACACCCCAAAATACAACATCTGCTGCCACAGCCTAATCAAACTGCTAAAAAAACAAAACAACAACAACAACAACAACAACAACACTTGACTGGTTTTGGTATCTAGTCAAATACTTTTATGAAAGATGTGTCAACCAGCAAAAGTCTACACCTTTAGTGGGGCACAACAATACCATCCAATTCAAAATATTACGTTCATAATTCAGTATTATAAATGGACAGTGAAATAGACTTTGGTAAAATGAAAGCTGCACAATCTACAAATAAGACTAGAGCTGGTAGTGTATGAATATAAACAAATTGTAATGGTCTGCTGATTTGGTGCTTAGTTTTTTTCAATTCAAACAATTCAGATGCATTAGAAATCCTGATTATTTTTACATTTATATACAGAATGGACATTTACTTATAGAACAGATCAAATCTTCCGCAAACAACACACAAAACTGTACTAAATTTGATGTCAAATGTTCATTTGCGTCAAATAACTCCTTCACATGGTCTATTTACATTTTCAGTATTAACACACAGACCCAATCAGCACAGCCAGCTTGCAGCGCCAGATAATGGAGATGTTGCCATGCAGGACTAAAATCCACCCACAGAGAACAGTCTAGTAGACTGGCAGCTTCATATAAGTGGAGTGTGTGGGTGCTTCTCTTCTGTGTGTGTGTGTGTGTAGGGGGTAACTTGTAACCAAGGAAACTGCTAGTCTTTTAATTCAGAGGACTAGCACTTTTAAATAGAACCCTATCCATAACATGCGGTTTTATTTCATGCAGGTCTAACACAGCACACAGGTTAAAATCCAGGCAGTTCGAGAAGAAATGCAACATGCAAAACGAGAGCATGTGTCCATACGAGTGTCAGATAACTTGTAATGAACTGGTGTCGCCTCTTCCTCACCAACAGAAGGCTCCAAACCCACACGGGGTGCGATAACATGAATGAATAAATGTTTAACAGGCGCCCGAGTGCAGCACTCTCATTTACTATATTTATTTATATCTGATCTGTCAAGTTCATTCAGACCAAAGGTGCGTGCAGTGGACATGCAGGGGAGGACCTCACTAGATTTAGGAAAATGTTATGAAATGAAGGTATATGCAGAAACTTCTACTACAGATTGAACATGCATAATCGACCTATATATCATATGGTCATGATGTACAAGGTGAATTTTGAAAATTCACCATGAAAATGACCACTACTGAAAGTGAAGTTTTGTTTTTCCATCAATTCCTACATACAAACCTACCTCAGCTATGATGAGAGAATAAGAACTCAAGAACAAAAGCAATAACTTACCCTTAAAGTGGCCTTCCCGTATGAAATGTCACTTCTGCCCTGTAAAAAGAGAAGAAATCCAGTAAAGAGAGCAGCTATCGTCACACCTGGGATATTTCCTGTATATTCTCATTCGTGGGGGGGGGGGGGGGTGGGGTACACCCACTCCCCAAAACCTTGGTT
>JBBMFX010000037.1:12464056-12475151 GCA_037832545.1 Rhabdalestes septentrionalis | reverse complement strand
CCACCAGATCTGGAACCCCCGGCACAGGCACCTCCGTTCCTGGAACCCCTTGATCCGGCTCTACCGGACCTGGATTCCCCGGTTCTGGCACCGCCGGGTCTGGAGCCCCTGCAACTGAAACACACACCCAGTCACACACACACACACACACGCCTCCCTAGCCCTGGAACCTCCGGGCCTGGATCACCCGGGAATAGAACACCCGTGACTGCATAATCCGGGACTGGATCACCTGGGGCTGGATCACCCGGGGCTGGAACCCCCGGGGCTGGATCACCCGGGGCTGGATCACCCGGGTCCGACACCTCTGGAACTCGAACCTCCGGTTCTGGTACCTCCAGAACTCGGACCTCCGGAACTGGGACCTCCAGGTAACCGGAACACCCAGGTACTGGAACCCCTGGCTCTGGAGCATCAGAGTCGGGACTCCTGAGGAGAGACACAGCGGGGCTGGACTCACCTGGAACTGGAGAAACTGCCATGGTGCGCAGGACCGTTGCCATCGCCCGTTGCAGCTGGAGGTTGGTCAGCTTCATCCGTGTGAGGCTCACCCGGACCTCCAGCTCCTCCACGGCTTCCGGCACCTTCTCCCTGATGGGCCTGAGCACCTCCAGCAGGTCCATCTCCATGGAGAGGTTGTCCTCCAGCTCCGCTGTGAGCTTTTCCCGCTCTCGCTCCTCTTCCTCGTGCGACAGAAAAGCCGTCGCCGCACGAGGCTGCTGCTGCCGCGTCAGAGCGTGTGAGCCGACGCGCACCTCCTCGGGCTGCAGCTGTGTCGGACTCCCCGTGGCATGCGGAGAGATCCGTATCACTCTCTCAGCCCCTCCATGGTGGTCCAAGGAGAGGCGTGAGCTGGGGAGTGAGGGCTTCCCAGGCCCTCTGCCCTTACCCCTTTTCCTCCTCCGGACAGCCGGAGCGCCCCGCGGATCCCCCGGGAGGCTTCCATCCTCCGAACCCGCCAGCGCCGACATCGGGGGACACCTCCAGGGCTTTCCTTCGCCCCGGAAGACGGAGAACCCCTCCCAGGGGTCTCCTTTGTCCCACTCCGGCATCCAGATGGGGGCAGAGCTTCCTCCCCGATCCTACTCTCCCACGGAGAGAGGTCTCTGTGTGGATCTCGGCTTCTGTCAGGAGTGGGCGCGCGAAGGCTCACTCCTGAACTACCTCTCTCCACCCGACTTGGGAAGAGACGGGGGGTCAAGCATGCAGACAGCATACCGGGATCAAAACAAAGAAACTTTATTAAATACAAAACAAAACCGGCGCGCGGGCCGCCAGGTACAGGCAGGATAAATACAAACTGAACAGGGACAGGATAAATGAGGCGAAGCCGAGATAAACTAACAGAACACAGGAAGGGTTTAAATACATTCACAGACAAAGAGCTAAACTGGAATCAGGTGCTAATAATAAGGATAAACAAACTGGGAACAGAACACCTGATAAAGGAAGACAGACAGGCTTCAAAATAAAAGACAGGGGAACAGGTCAAAACCAGAATCACAAAACCCTGAAACTTAAACCTCACGGCAACCCTAGTGGTTACTGTGACAATTATGAAATATTATGAAACTGCCAATTCAAGATTTTCTTGAGGATTCTGTCAGTTTAAGCAGAATGCCCATAACGTTTACAGACTTATTTTAATTATTACATTTTTTTTTAGGGCAGGAACATAACTTTAGGAGAATTCAAACCGACAACTTGAACACCCCATATGACTACAACTCAGTCATGCACTATGGAAGGTAACTTTTTCTGTTATGTGATCCTTTACTGTGATGCAGCCTTTTCATACATTATGGTGCCTTTTATAAAGGTTTTTTGTTTGTGGGTCCAGGTATGCTTTCTCCAGGAACAGAGAGCCAACCATCCTCCCCATACCAGACAGTAATGTTGCCATTGGTCGTGCTTCTGAGATGAGCTCCCTCGACATCCAACGTGTCAATAGACTTTACTGTGGTTAACTGAGCTTCTCTTTTACGGTATCAACACAGTGACAATGTTTTTCCTCTACAAATTATTACAATTTGATAACTAAATAGCTTCACTTTTCTTCAGTAGGCTGTGACAGAGACCAGCTACAGGACCAGTCTGTCCCACATTTTACTTTCTTTGTGTTACTTTAAATACATTATCAGTTTTAACAGACTTTGTCTGATTTTTGTTTTGTTTTATATGTAAGGTTGCGTACTTTGTGTACTGGTCACACACTGATGTTCAAATAATAAAGTTCAACTTCAAGCATCTGTTTCAGGAATGTGTTTTTATTTAAATGGAAGATGTGGGAGGTTATAATCTTTAGAATAACTAGGCTAAATCAGGCAGGTTAAATGGTTCCTCCATCAGTTTTTAATTTACTTTACTTTCGCACTGTAAAATTCAGCTGGCTTCTACAAGCACATCATGCACTGATTGTTTGTTAGCAATGCTGCATTGGAGATGGACTACCTATTTTAAAGAATTCTCAGAACCTACAAACCCCACCACACTAATTTGGGAATTTCAGCCAAGGAAACTATTCTAAACTTTAACCTCAAAATTAACAAATGGGCTCCAAGCAGTAGGTAGAATGGGGGATATTAGTTGAGTGTGTGTCAGCATTTTCTTTTAGGAGTTATATTTCCAATGAGGCTATTCACATAAAGTTTTCACCATACATTGGTATCAAGAAATTTGGTTTGACTTCCACTTGGGAGATCAGTTGTTGAATTATGTTGAAAGACAGTGGGCATATCATTTGCCATAGAAAAATTGTTTGTAAAAAAAAAAGTGGGATATATTAATACCCTACATAAATGAAAAACAAAATGTGACTTTATAAAGTTATAGAGATTGGATTGACTCAAATTTGACATCTTGATGAATTTGAACTGTCAGATTAAACAAGGATGCATGTGAGTGACTGATGAATCAAGACCAACTGATTACAGCGGTTAAATCAGGTGTGCCTCCTGCTTGGTTGGAAGGAAAACCTGCACCCACAGTGGCCCTATCTGGACCGGTTTGGGGGCCCCTGCTGTAGGCACAGGTGTGGATTTCCAAGATGAGAGTGGTTTATTTCCACACAAAACACACACTGGACTACACGAAAGAAAACTAGGCCTGAGGACCAGATGAGAACGTGAGGGGAAGTGTAAAGAGGAGTTGAGGAGGAGGATACAGAACAGGAAGAAACAAAATGACAATACATTAGAAGATAATATTAATGCTATTACAACCTGGCTGGGGACAACTTCTTAAACATCCCGTCCCTGGGTAATCAGCACTTGATTAATAGTCAAAGTTTCAGTAGACATTAAACGTAATACAGATAGCTTAAGGTACAAACAATACAGGCAGTTTTAAACCTGATCATATGGTCAAAGTGGAGCATTTCTTTACCTCAATTAAAGTTTAACTCCTCTATCTGCCTTCCCTCACTGACAGATAAAAAAAACAAATCACACTGCACAAAACTGAAAATCCCTGAGAGTCCATTTTGCATGTATGTAAGTTGCTGTACACTTTCTCAGGTAACGCTGGATTCTCACGTGTGAGACTTTACTTTGTTTTATGAACAACAGTACAGGCCAAATAATACTCATGTGACTCTGGAATTCAAGTGTTACAATCTCAAACATAACCTCCCTTCATAGGTTAGTGATCTAAAAGTGAATATGGATGCTACTCAGAGCTGATTTGGGCTGAAACTCAAGCACCCTTGAGCAGCTAACAGCAACAGGGAAGTCTGATGTGATCCACTGAAGTGCAAAGATGGCATACATCTAATAATTCAGAATGACAAAACTTAATTGTGTTAAGCAAATTTTTATTTAAAGGGATATTTTTCTTAATTACATCACAAAGTAAAGCAGACCTTCAGGCAGATAACCCTACGGGTGGATTAGTAATGTGCAGCAGTGGATGTTTGCCATTGGTCTTCTTCAGGTTTGTCTGACTAGCAGACAGAAGGACTTCTGTTAATAAAGATAAAAATAGAGCAATTATTCTCAGCTTTATAAAAGCACAAGTTGTTAAGTGAAAAAGCATTGCAAAAGTGCTGACATCAGGTCAAATTTCCTACTACAGATAATGGACAGATACTGATCTTTTATTAGCTTTATTTTTATTTTTACTGGGCTGTGAATATGAATACAGCTGCTCTTAGGAAAAAAGCTACAAAAGTGCTCCATGTGTACTTACAGCAACCGTAGAGTCTGTTGATCCTGGTGATGTCGTTTTGGCTCATCTGAGTTGCCTGGCCAAAAGATACATTACTGTTTGGGATGGGGACCATGGTGGGTTGGCCATTCTTAGAGAAAGCAGTTCTGAAATGAAAATAAAAATAACGTTAGTCATTTGATCATTACAGAAGTTTCCGAGGCTCACATGTATTTAATAATTATAATGCCACACTCCTAACAGGTCAGCCATTACACTGAAAACGCTTGCCTCCTGTAGGGGGCCCTCATGCTGCAGAAACAGCTCTGAACTGTTGCATAGAAGAAAACTCCCATGGATTGGACTAATTTGTTCAGCACATCCCATAGATGCTGAATAATATTGAGATCTGTTGGTTGGGAAAAGCTGTCATGTTACTCCAAACATTATTAATTTTTGCAGAGTTCATTATTCTGCTGAAAGAGGCCACTGTTGTTAGGAAATATGCCAGCCATGAAGGGGTATAGCATCAACATTTAGGTAGGTGGTATAGTGATTTTTTTTTATCCTATAAACCTGGCATGACTGAATGTATGCCAAATAAGGGTAATTGATGGAATGAACATCTTGTTTCACGATCGTAGGAGCACAAACCCAAAGATATAAAGAGCCACAACAGCCGCACGGCGTGGTTCCACAGATTGGTTGGGCATCGTTTGTTGATTTGATGCAATTTCTTTGGCAAAATAAAGAAAGCTAGATCTTTTTCTATGATAGAATTTTTGGGGGTTTTCATTGAAGCTTAGTTTTTCTCCATGACATTCGTAAATACATCACAGTAAAAAACACATAAATGCCAGGATCCAAGGTTTCCCAGCAGAACATTACTCTGAGGATCACACTGTATCCACTGACTTCCCAAAGTGCATCATCTGGTATCATCCCTCACATTCTACCTGATGTCAAGGATTCATCTGACCAGGTGACCGTTTCCCCTGCTCTATGATCTAGTTCTTATTTGATAATTGTACGTAGACAGGGGGCTGCACGACTGGTCTGAGGCTATGTAGGCCCAAACATAGACTGTGATTCCATTTGTGATACCTATTTCTGTCTTAACCACCAATAACTTTCACAACAGTTTTGCTAAAATAGCTCTGCCATGGCATAGGACCAGACAGTCTATCCATCATTCTCCATGCATCAATGAGCATTGGACGACATGATATCCCTGTTATCAGTTCATTATTGGTCACGTGCAGAGCCCCTTTTGGTCGTTACTGACCATAACATACTGATAACAGCCTACAAAACCTGCTCTAACCCAGTCATCACCTTTTTTAGCCCTTGAAGTCACTACGATCATTACGCTTGCCCGTTTGTCCTGCAACCAACACCTACTTCAACCGACTACTCATTTTCTACCTAACAAAAACACACCAACAGATGGCAGTGTAACAAGTTCATGTTATTTACCTGCCAGTAGTTGTAGTGTTGTGTATGGTTGGGGCAGATGCTTTTTTTTGTAAAATGGCAGACTCTAAAATCATCAATAGCTTTTAGGCATTCCTCTGGGAGCAATGCCAGTACAAGAAATGAAAAGAGTTCCCATGAGCCAAAGGACCTGTTTACTCCTGTAATTCACGTGTCTCTGATTGATTCTGATCCGATCACAATTTTGCATCTATCAATCAAAATGCATAGTCATTTATGTGCGCCCCAAGTGCATCTCGACTGACCACCTTTGTGCAAATTTCAGTACTACTTGGTAAGAGCGCACAGTGGGCATACACAAAGTATGGAAGTGTTTTTTGAATGCCTGACCTGTGGTATTGCATGACGGAGTTGTAGTCGTAAGCAGTTCCCTGGTTCAGAGTGTTGATCTTGTCAAAGTTGTACTTCATGTCTAGAAAAAAATCCAAATGTTACCCGGTAGAGTACTGCAACCATCAACTTTGTTTCTGCAAACTAAAAAAAACAACAACTCTACTATCAATAATGTTCTCCCAGACGACGCGGATGTGGTTGTCACGGTCGCTGCGGGTCTGTTCGTGGTTGAAGCCAAGAGCGTGGAGCAGTTCATGCTGGACGGTGTTGTGGTAGATGCAGCCATTACGGTCCAGAGAGACCGTCTGGCCATTACCAAGGCGACCAACATAGGAGTAGCATCTGTCAAGAGAGAGTGGGAGAGAGAGTGAGATTTCTATTCCTGGTCTGAATTCAGTTATTTTCTGATTCTGATATTTTCTGCAATAAGAGGATATGGGTTTACCATGTGTAACAATCTTTTTCCTTGTTTTTGTCTTTTTGTAATATTCTGTTTTCTTCTCTTTTTGTTCTCAATGTGCCTTTGTTTACCTAATCAATTAGAGTCTGTAGCCTCACTCTAGCCCCGCCCCGCCCCGCCCCGCCCCGTCCCGCCCCTTAACCTGTTACTCTCTGTAGCCTGGCCCCTCGTTATCCTTTTCACCTGTGTCTTGTTCTCGTCTCCACCTCTGCTCAGGTGTGTTCTTCTGTAAATGTTGCTCATTTCTAGTAAAACTCTTGATTAAAGCACATAATTGTGATATGTTTGTAATCCTGCCCGTTTAACACTCATGGTGTTCAGCTGTTTTGCTTGTTTTTTGATACTTATTTTCTTGTTTTGTGTCAACCTGGTTAGCTTGTTTTTATTTCTGTATTATTTTTCATTTTGCTATAAACATTTTGGATCCTGTGATTAGTTCAGTGTAATAATGGGCCTTGTATATTTACTGCTGTAATAATACAAAAATGACATTACAACAATTTCATAGTGTTTAATGAATTACTGGCAAAACACGTAAGGCTGAATTTTGCCGAAAGTCTCTGAACACAAATGCACGATCTTGGCATCTCCCTTAAAATGTTTAATAATAAACCATAATTTGAAATGCTTTGCTTAAATAAATTCTAAATAAATCAGGGGGCAATAAACATTCAAACTGTAGACTTTGGCTCAAACACCTTTTGTAAGGTTTAGTGTGTAGTGTTTACAAATTAGAATTAGATAATATGAATAACAGGGCTCCAGATGGCAACTAAAATGGTCACCAATGTGACTATTATTTTTATTTTGAGACTTTTTAAAATTTTATTTTAGTCTCCAAGAGTGATCGTCTCTCAAAATCAAGAGAATTTAAATAAAAGTACAAGTGACATTCGCTCTACCCGTCTGCCATTCCCACCAAAATATCACATGATTAGTTATGGGAATTTCGGCTAATTTTAATGAGACGGATCACTTGCATCACATCACTAAACCGATCCGGATGCTTTTGCTCCCAAACGAATAGACAGACAGGGAGACACCACATCCTGTATTTCCAGTTTACATGATACAGCAACACGTGGCCATACTGCGACTATACACATGATTTTTTATATGATAGCAAGTGGTAGCTTTGACCTACGATGCTGGTTCATCACCTCTTACCAAACAAGCATGGCACAAAGGACAGCTTTCTCAAAATGTGTCCAATGACCAACATTGGTAAGGCTGAACAACGGTTTTGATTACATTTTGCCATTATAAAATCCCGGATCATGCTTACGTTTGGAGGCAGTCTTGAACACAGGAATGCATAGCTCTGCTAGCTTAGCCTTTTTAAAAATAGCCAAATACGTTCTGAACAATTGTTCAGACTTACCAATGAAATGTAATCCCTCTGGATATTGTTTGGAGCGTACAGCCCATGCAGAACATGCATGAAGCATCTTTATCCATTACTTCACTCGACAGCAGGGCCTCACACAATATAGCAGTTATGTTGATGTACGATGCAGTTGGTCATTTATTCTAGTAATATTTATTGTCTGTGGTCAGTCTAGTAATATTCTATGTCTAGGGCCAAAGTCAATCTGCGGTCAAATGACAGAATTTGTCGTTACTTTTAGTCAAATAAAACATCTATTCCAGCAGTGTAACAGATTTGAAATAGTTTGAAACGATTCACACAGCCTGGCACATGCTGCTTGGGAAAATTATAATGAAAAAAAACAATATGTAGCATGCCAATAATATAATAAACATTAACTACAGGAGAAACATGTTTAAGTTTGGCAACAAATTGGCACATGTGGTGATTTCTTATATTTCAGAACATATTCAAGCAAGATTATATATCAATATATTTTAAGGGTTATATTGGTTATTTAAACACTTGAATGATTGAATGAACGAATGGACACTTGAATATTTCAATCATTTGGACCAGCCCGCAAAACACAAAGCAGTATAGCTTGTTAGTAGAAGACTCTAGATGCCAAGAAACCTGACAATCCAAGATTACAGTAAGTGCTGAATACTTCTCATTAATAAAGATAATGCCCACAGTAAACCGAGTGTTTAAACAAATGGCTTCAAACATGGATCAATTAATTTAAAATCGGAACTACCCATTTTATGCCTACCCGCTACGGGACTCAATGCTGATGTAATCCCTCTGGCTGGAACGCGGGGTGAAGCGGATGCAAGAGACAGAGGAGAAAGAGTCTAGACCACGCCTGATGACCTCAAGCTCCCGGGAAGCTGAAGGGAGGAAAAGATCATCCTAATGTCAATCTCTGTATAAACATTCCATTCGAAGTGGATGAAGTAAAAGATTGGATATGAATGAGTTTTCATAGGGTATATAACCATAGGCCATGTTTCAGATTGGAGAGTATCTAGAAACAAACAAACAAACAAACAAACAAACAAACAAACAAACATACATACATACATACATACAAAGAAAAACCCCAACTGGGGATATACTAGTCTAACATTTTGGAAGGCTACACACTGAGGAAAAAGACCTAAGATTCAAATACACAAGCAACAAATACTGAAACACAAGGTTTTTCAAATTTAGGGGCAGGACTAGAAGAATGGAATGGTAAATACAGAATGCAAAAGGGGAAAAATGGGTGAGAAAATGACAGGGCAGCCCTATAACGGAGAGAAGGGATATAAAAAAACACACACATGGGGCGGGGGGGGCGACTCAAAGTGAGCAAGAGACTGCGAGAGACCTAATAAAACAATCATTAGCACCAAAAAGAGGGAGAACCCGATAGATACTGAATAGGAAGAGAAGAGGATGCGAGAGCAGCAGAAACCAAGAAGGGTCCGGTGAACAGAGGAAAGGCCCAGAGGAAGCCATAAAAACTGGGGATGTAACAATAAAGACATGCTTGGAAGCTTTAACATCTAGTTTTAGTGGGTCAGTAGATGACCATTTGTCATCATAAGCCCTAACCACATAAAAGAAATTATGAATAGAACACTTTACTAAAGATTTGTCCTTCATTCTTTTTTGCCTACATTTTTCATCTTAACCCCACCAATCATTGTTTTCCTACTGTATATTTTTCTTCCTCTTCTTTGTCCACCTGATCTTTGTTTCTAGCTCCACAATTATGTGAATACAATACAAGAACATGGTGTTTTAGATCAGATATATGGATCTTTGTGCAATTATTGTTAAATATTTTTTTTCGTATTAGCATGATACACTACTAGCATCCTTACGATGATTTTGTATGCCATAGCTTCCACCTGGCAAGAACATAGCAATGACCTAAATTACAACAGTAAACACCTAGAACTATCATAGTAACTGGTCTGGACCACTTGGGATACCATAGTAACAAATTAGCAATACCCTATTAACCAGCTGCAGCACCACATATGATTAGGGATGGGTATCGTTAAGGTTCTAATGGTATTACTACTTCTATCAATGCCACTCAGCGATTCGGTACTTTAACTGTATTCTTATCAGTCCTTTTTGTTGAACTTTTTACTTAAAAACTGAAACAAATTTAGAACAGCATAACATCACTTTCACCTTAAACCTAACCCTAATCTAAAAAAGTTGTGAGTTACAAATTAAGTTTAATAATACTTTGGATCATTTGGCTCTTTCTGCCATCGTCAATCCATAAGAGCGAGCTCTTTTGTGTTGTGTGTGCTCGAGTTCTCTCATGTTGTGTGTGTGCAAGTTCTCTCCTGTTGTGTTTTTTTTTCCAGTACTGACAGCAGAACCGTTAACGCCAGAAATTGATATTTCTGTCTTTTATAATTATCCACTGGGACCAATTAAGCACTGGGTTTCGGTACTCATCCCTACATATGATGCCATAGAATGAAGCTTGAGCTTCAATCCCTCTGCATTTTCTTTATTAATTTTCTAGTCTGAATGCAGTCTCCAGACGAAATTTCAATATTTTAGCTCTGCCTGTAGAATGAGGTGAAGGGATGTTTTGTTTTGGAGCACTTTATAAAATTTAACAAACCTTAAGAGATAAACACACTCCTATATGGTTAACAGCCCATTCTGTTTATATAGTTTATATTTAAATTAAGACATACTGAAGTGGTTGGCAATGACGTAGGGCACATAGACCAATCCATCACTGGACTTGGGCCACTTGCAGCTTTGAGAGGTGCAGGGATCAGCGTTCCTTCCACTGCTGTAGTCCACAGCAATGTCTCCAATGACATCTGGCTCATCAGGACCACGAACTTGCACACAAAAGATTACATTTACATCCAATTCCATTAAAACTGCCTAAACTGTGTGTAAATAACACCCTGGGCTTTTTTTATGATGTAAAAAGAGTGTGTGAACACAAACTGGTCCATACCGATATTTCTGTTGGCTCTCTCCAGCAGCTCTCCCACAGACAACACTAACAGCGAGTGGAAGAATAAACTAATCAGTTCATCATGCAGTACTTTAGTAAGCTTTATTTATGTGTTACGATCTGAAAATTATTCACTTACAGCGCTTTCATGAGAACCATGTAAAAACAAACAGAAGGCAGGGAAAAAATGTATTAAACTGTAGCATGAATGGCCATTTCATATTCTAGACGTGTGTGTGTGTGTGTGTGTGTGTGTGTGTGTGTGTGTGTGTGTGTGTGTGTGTGTGTGTGTGTGTGTGTG
>JBBMFX010000037.1:12419873-12429894 GCA_037832545.1 Rhabdalestes septentrionalis | reverse complement strand
AATAATATTTTGTTATTTATTTTTGTTCATTTATTCGGCACACACTAAAAACTCAATATGACCTTTCCAACGAGCCCAAGCACAGAGTTTTCCTCCACCCAGAACCGGAGAAACTTCCCAATGTGCTCCGGGTCGCATTTCTCCCTGCAGCTCAGCCACGAAAAAAACAGCTTTAATGGGAGGCATACTAATATACACACTTCCACCCAGAACAGGAGAAACTTACATGTTAACCTTCACCAAGCTGTCCCATTATCTTTGACACCCGGGACTTCTGAACCGCATAGATCCACTGAGCAAGTACCAATCTGCCTCAAACTTCACAGTAAAAAACATAGCTTTCATGGGAGGCACACTAATTTACAATGTTCAATGCTCACTAGGGGCGCATCAAAAAGAAGACCATGGTTTATCGTGTAAAAACAAGTATTGTTACCCTGAATTTAGATAAAAAACACCACAGCAGAACAGTTAGAAGACTTATAAAGGTGTTCAATGGGAATTTGTGACCAGCAGTGAGGATTTTATAGGAGAAATTTGAAATGAGTCCCAGGAGCCACGCGGTGAACTGCGAAAAAAGTGAGAAAAAGGGTTTATTTTGCTCTTCGCCGCCAGTGTTTACAGCTGGCTGGTCATGGAAAAAATGCATTCGAGTTGGTTTTGAGACGTTTGTGCGAGTTTTGAATGAGATTTGTGGAGTTATGTGGCTTTTTGTGAAGATGCTATCTGGCTAGCCGGTTTCCACTGGCTGATACTCGGCCGAGGAGCATGCCGGTGGGCCGGGTCTCACGGCAAATTCAAAATGGGCTATGTGGCATTTGAGGCAGAAAAAGAAAAGCTGTGTTTAGCGGTTTGTTTATTTATAATTCTACTTTGAAAATATGGATTTCTGAATCCAAGATGGCGAATACAAGATAAGAATACATTCAGCCCCCTCCCACTGAAGCTTCGAATGTTCCATGTTTTTCACTACCGAATACTTGAAGCTTAAAAAATGGCATTCGGACCAGCCCTAACACACACACACACACCATGAGATGATAATGTCTTCCTTTTTACCAATAATTTTTTAAATTTTTAAATGTTATATGAGGTATGATATATGATAGAAACTCAATAAGAGATAAATCCTATAGCAAGGGAAATTAGCGTGTTGACTAAGTGCGTTAAAAATAATTGACGCAATTAATTGTACAAGCTCCATGTACAAGCTCCTCCAGCAGAGGCAGTAATATGCCCTAAAACACCCGGGCCACTGTTGTCTCGCAGAAGACGACACACTTCCGCTTCACATAGCTATTGCTGTTACAGAGCTAGCAATGAAAAAATACAGTCTTCTAAATGGACAGTTCAACTTTAAATTATTGCCAGAAGGAGATGTGGACAAGACAAAAGTTACATGCACGCTTTGCAAAACGGAATTCAATTACCATCACAGTAATTATTCCTTAATCTACCATCTACGAGTGAAGCATCTGGGTTTGGCAACAACATCAGGAGGATCGCGACAAACAATGCTGGAGAAGGGATTTGGTGGGAGATAGACCGCTTTCCAAACAGGTTAATGACAAAATTACAGATGCAATTGCACGTTGGATAGTTACAAATTGCCGTCCTACAAATATTGTTGAAGATGTGGGATTGCGTCAGGTGCTACAAATTGCAACGGGAGACACCGCGTACAAACTGCCAGGACAACTATTCTCTCCAAAATCGACACGCTGTACAACAAAAGAGCTTAAAAACTTGACATATTGCAGAACACTCCTTATGTTGCCTTAACTGCAGATCATTGGACATCACATGGAAACGAGAACTATTTGGGGGTTACAGCTCCCTTTATTGACGATGACTGGCGTCGCCACTATGCTGAGGCCTGCGCACAGCACTTTGAAAGAATTGCAGGTGAATGGGATATAGACAAAGATCTCAACGCTTGGAACAGGCAGTGAACGCAATATGACAGCAGCTGCGAGACAGCTTCCCTATGAACATCTGCCATGCAATGCAGACGCTACACTGTGGTCAATCAGTGTCGCACTGCAGGACAGTGGCTTTGACACCGTTTTGGCCAAATGCCGAAAAGTAGTTGGTCACTTCAAGCACAGTCCATCCAATACTCGAGAGTTGAATGTACAATAAGTGGCACTTGGTCGAAAAAGAAGAATCCCTCGTTCAAGACGTGCCTACTCGGTGGAACTCCACCTTGGAGATCAACAGAGTAATGCAAAACAAGGCCCCTATAGCTGCAACGCTGTCACAGCAGAACAGCAGAATCTCCATGCTCACCAAAGCTGAGCTCTCAAAACTGAAGAAGCTGGCAGAGATTCTTGAACCATGCAGGTGAATATTCTACTTATTCATTTTTGAATAAAATAAATGAAAAACTGTGAAAGCAGGTTACCTTAGAAATTATGTTAAGAAAGTGACATGCATTATGAAGTAGATTTAAATGGCAAAATATTTATGTAAAAGGTGGTGTAATGTAATTAAATTTAAACAAAAAAAAATCAATACATTTCATCTCTAAATATGTTTTGGATTTATGGACAAAATCTCAAGTTGATTGAAACAGCCAACAATTCATTAACACTTTAGTTATACATTTTAAGGTTAGGAAGTTTTCTGGTTTAGGCATAGTTCAGATGCAATTCAGCCACATTAAGGTCAATTTTAGAGCCTTTTTAGACCCGTTTTAGTTCTGATGTGCTCTCTAAGTCTGTAAGAGCACTATTTAATTAGTTAACATATTATTCCTCTCTTTGCAGACATGTCACTAAAATATTGGGTGGGGAGCATTACATCTCCTGCTCAGTTGTGCTGCCTGCCTTGTGCCACCTTTTCAGAGTCATGGAGCCTTCAGACGATGATCCAGTGAACATAGTCTGGCTTAAAAAGGCCTTTTCTGAAGTCCTATCTCAACGAAAGCAAAACGCCAATCTAAACTGGCTCAACATGGCAACTGCTCTTGATCCAAGATTCAAAGACTTAAAATGCCTGCCCAAATCTGAGCGAGGTGAAGTGTGGAGTTCTTTAACAGAGCTACTGAAGGAGCAAGAAATCACCCAGACTCCTGAAACCACAGATGTGCCTGTGAAGAAGAAGACGTTCTTACAAGCATCATCTGATTCAGACACTGACGAAGAAACAGAGACCATTCAAATTATGCTGAAACGCTACAAGTCAGAATCAAAACTTGAGATCCATGAATGCCCTCTGCAGTGGTCGTTGAAAAGAAAGGATGCATACAGTAAACTAGCACCACTTGCCCACAAATATCTCTCTTCTCCTGCCACCACTGTGCCTTTTGAGAGGCTGATCTCCCTCTCAGGACATGTAATTCAGAAAAGGATGGCTTCCCTCTCAACTGAAAATGTAGATATGCTGGTTTGTCTCAGCAGTTGGCTCAATGTGAAAGAGGAGTGAGTTTAGTCGAAGGACCTATACCTTATTTCACTTCTAGAAATGGAATTACATTTTTTTTTATTCTCCTTTATTAAATTGCAAACTCTTTTTGTGGGGAAAACAATGTGAATCAAATTAACATTTGTATACATTTTCAGGCTAATTTTCTGGCATTTTTTTTAAGTGATCCAGCAAGTTCTCAACTGTGCCTATAACATTGTAGCTGTGGAGAATTTAGATGCTACTGAATATATTAAGAAAGTTACAAATGAGTTCCCTATAACTGTTTGCAATAAAAAAAAAATTTTAAATCATAAAAATAAATAAGCTGTTCAGGTTCCAGATAAACTAAGCTAATGCACTATGGTTTTAGAATTGTCTTAAAAACCAGAGAAGCAGGTGTTCAATCCCGTCTTTGCATGAAAACCAACTAACTTTAATGTTCTACTGCTGCTGTGGAAAATGACATTGTTTACATTGAATAACATAAGCTAATTGTACAAAATGTTTTTTGTTCGTTGTTTACATAAGATTATTTTAAAATAATAAATTTTTTGAACAGATAATATATTTAAGTTTTCTCTATTAAAGACAGCTTTTGTTTGTTGCACTTCAATAGGATATGCACTTTCTAAATAAAATCATTTTTTTTATATTTTGGCATATTTCTTGGATGGACATTGTAAACTGCATGTCATTTCTTGCTTTTTCTGAAAAGAAGTAATTAATTGCGATTAATTTATTTCAGATTTACAATTAATTAGTTAATTTATTTTCATTCCCAGCCCTAATAAATCCATAACAATTGATAGTTGCATGCCCAGTTGCAAAGCCACATATTTGCTACATAAATATACATTTTAATTTCACTGTGACTGAGATTACATAACAATTACACAGTTGTGAGCAGTACATTCATCCAAGTGCTCACCAGGGCTGCACAAAAACACTAACAACAATTATCATAATAACAGTCTGTACAAATCTCAATTTTTGACACCACTGGCCAACCATTAATGGAGGGAGATCCAGGTGAGTACTACAGCGTGCTTTGATGAATTCAATTCTAACAAAAGTCCAATTATTTTGGCCTGTGTTTCAAGATTCATCAAAGTATTTTAAAAAATTAAAAAATCAATATTTTATTTTTCATATAGATTTTATTATTTATCATAGTTGATTCATACATGAAAATTTTTTACACCTTAGAAGCCAACAGGCTGTTTTTATACCATACCTTTAAAACAGACTTATGTAAATTCTCAACCTGATTTTTCCCTTGTACTGCAGCTCACTTGTTAAAACTTCAGCATAACATTTTCAAGTCTCTTTAATTCCAGAAAAGTATTGGTATGGGCCGTTTAATAAATTGAAAGAAATGGCAATCGGAATTTGCAGTAGTATAATTGTAATACTAATTTCTGGCATCCTTTATGCTTAGGCAAGAATGTAGGGAAATTGGGACACATGCATACTGTAAATGACGCACCTACAATTTTATTAAGTATAAAGTGGGTCATGCCTCGCAGTGATATAAAAATATCATCATTATTGCATTTTTAGCAGCCCATCTTCTCAGCAGCAGCCCCCTTGGAAGAGAGAAACTAGATTTTTAGGCTTTGTTGTAATGTTTCTGACTGACATCTCTTGGTATTCCATTATTCAAACACACTATATATGCAACTGAGAAATGTTTCCAGCTTTAAGCATTTTCTTCTGCTTTCAAAACAAATTCTATACTTGCAAATTATCCGCTGCTTTTACAATCCAATTCACAGCCGGCATGGCAGGTTAATTTATAAACCACAACAGAGTTTGGGCAGATAAGACATTCACTGAGTGGAGGAAGAAAAAAAAAATCACATAGGAAGCAACAAAATCTCCCAGACAGCTACAAAAAGAAAAACTCAGCAGCATAAGAATACATGCACTGGTCAATCTCCCATTGTCATGAAATAAGTCCTGAGAATGCTCAAAGTAAATAAACACATTTGCGACAAAAAGTATGTGAACCCTTTGGAATTATGTGGAGAATACAGCATTTTTCAGTTGGAAATAATAGACACCACATATTTAATGTTAATAATTAACAATATTTTGTTATTTGTTGTTGTTCATTTATTCGGCACACACTAAAAACTAAATATGACCTTTCCAACGAGCCCGAGCACAGAGCTCTCCTCCACCCAGAACCGGAGAAACTTTCCAACGGGTCTCTGCATTTCTCCCCGCAGCTCGGCCGTGGAAAATACAGCTTAAATGGGAGGCATACTAATATACACATTCCACCCAGAACCGGAGAAACTTTCCAATGTGCTCCGGGTCCAACGGTGCATTTCTCCACGCAGCTCGGCCACGAAAAAAACAGCTTTAATGGGAGGCATACTAATATACACACTTCTGCCCAGAACCAGAGAAACTTAAAACGTTAAACTTCACCAATCTGTCCCATTATTTTTGACACCCGAGACTTCCGAACCGCATAGATCCACTGAGCAGGCACCAATCCGCCTCAAACTTCACAGTAAAAAACATAGCTTTCATGGGAGGCATACTAATATACAATGTTCAATGCTCACTAAGGGCACATCAAAAAGAAGACCATGGTTTATCCTGTAAATCCAAAGTATTGTTAGCCTGAATTTGGATAAAAAACACCACAGCAGCACAGTTAGAAGACTTATGAAGGTGTTCGATGGGGATTTGTGACCAGCATTGAAGATTTTATAGAAGAAATTTGAAATGACACACTTTGGTCCCAGAGAGAAGCACCCAGGAGCCACGCGGTGAACTGTGAAAAAAGTCAGAAAAAGGGTTTATTTTGCACTTTGCCGCCAGTGTTTATAGCTGGCTGGTGGTGGAAAAAACACATTCAAGTTGGTTTTGAGAGGTTTGTGCAAGTTTTGAGCAAGATTTGTCGAGTTTTGTGGCTTTTTGTGAAGAGGCTATCTGGCTAGCCGGTTTCCATCGGCTAATTCACGGCCATGGAGCTTGCCGGTCGGCCGGGTCTCGCGGCAAATACAAAATGGGCTGTGTTTACAAGAAAAGCTGTTTTTTTGCGGTTTGTTTATTTATAATTCTATTTTGAAAATATGGATTTCTGAATCCAAGATGGCGAATACAAGATAAGAATACATTCAGCCCCCTCCCAACGAAGCTTTGAATATTAGATGTTTTTCGTTACCGAATACTCGAAGCTCAAAAAATGGCATTCAGACCAGCCCTAATAAAATGTGCTCTGATTTTCATCTAATTCACAATAGAAAAACACAGTCTGCTTAAAATAATACTACACAAACTTTTTTTAACATAACATGTAAACATTCACAGTGCATTGTGGAAAAAGTATGTGAACCCCTAGCCTAATGACTTCCCCAATAGCTAATTGGAGTCAGGTGTGAGCCAAACTTGAGTCCAATCAGTGTGATGATATTGGATGTGTTGCTGAAAGCTGGCCTGTTCTTTAAAAACACACTCTAGTTTTGGGTTTACTGGTTTCAAGAAGCACTGCCTGATGTGAATCATGCCTTACACAAGAGAGCTCTCAGAAGACCTACGATCAAGAATTGTTGACTTGCATGAAGCTGGAGAGTGTTACAAAAGTATCTCCAAAAGCCTTGATGTTCATGTGTCCACAGTAAGACAGACTGTCTATAAATGGAAAAAGTTCAGTAATGTTGCTACTCTCCCTAGGTGTGGTCGTCCTGTGAAGAAGACTGCAAGAGCACTGCGCAGAATGCTTGTTGAGGTGAAGAAGAATCCTAGTGTGTCAGCTAAAGACTTAAAGAAATCTCTGGAACATGCTAACATTTTTGTTGACACATCTACAATAAGGAAAACATTAAACAAGAATGGAGTACATGGCAGGAGACCACGGAGGAAGCCATTGCTGTCCCAAAAAAATATTGCAGCATGTTTGAAGTTTGCAAAATAACATCTGGATGTTCCACAGCACTACTGGCAAAATATGATGTGGACAGATGAAACCAAAATTTAGTTGTTTGGAAAAAACACACAATACTATGTGTGGAGAAAAAAGGCACAGCACACCAACATCAAAATCTCATCCCCACTGTAAAATATGGCGGGGGGAGCACCATGGTTTGGGGCTGCTTTGCTGCCTCAGGGCCTGGACGGATTGTTGTCATTGATGGAAAAATGAATTCCAGAGTTTATCAAGACATTTTGCAGGAAAATGTAAGACCATCTGTCCGCCAACTGAAGCTCCGCAGAGGATGGGTGATGCAACAGGACAATGAACCAAAGCATACAAGTAATTCAAAAAAAGAATGGCTTCAACAGAACAAAATACGCCTTCTGGAGTGGCCCAGTCAGAGTCCTGACCTCAACTCGATTGAAATGCTGTGGCACGACCTTAGGAGTGAGATTCAGACTTGGCATCCCAAGAATATTGAAACAGTTTTGTGAAGAGGAGTGGTCCGAACTTACTCCAGATCGTTGTGCAGGCCTGATCTGCAACTACAGGAAATGTTTGGTTGAGGTTATTGCTGCCAAAGGAGGGTCAACCAGTTATTAAGTCCAAAGGTTCACATAATTTTTCCACCCTGCACTGTGAATGTTTGAATGTTATGTTCAATAAAACATTTAAACATATAATGTTTGTGTAGTATTATTTTAAGCAGACTGTGTTTTTGTATTGTTAGATTGACTTAGATGAAGATCAGAGCACATTTTAAGACCAATTCATGCAAAACTCCACATTATGCCAAAGGGTTCACATACTTTTTCTTGCATATATATATATACACAGTACCGTTCAAAAGTGTATAATAATTTTCAGTGATGAGCAGAATAGTAAACATGTATACTAGTTAGAGAACGACCAGTACATCGGCCGGCCGATGTATCGGGCCGATATTTGCGTTTTTCCAGCCATGATTAACACACAGGCGTCGCAAGCAGCTTTGTGTTGCTGGAGACACTGTAGTCCACGTGCAGGCCACGCATTGCCCCTCCCCCATTAGCAGAGTGCTGGAAGCCTGCTACTGTTTGCACCACCAAAACTATGGCAAGTTTGAAACTTTAAAAGTATGTTGTAACTGTGTCACTTAGCTTAAATATTTCCATACACTTTGAAATTGGAAACACGAATGCCAAATGCATGCTCTGTACAATACTTATTAAGCATGTGTGTGGGTCAGAATGGAAAACGCTTCGCCATTAAAACTGCTTGCCATTGTATTTAGGTAGTTGTAGGTTATGCATGCATAGCTGTTATGAACATCGGCCGCAGGATTAAGTAATGCCGACGTTGTCAGTTAAGTTCCGTGGTGTTTCTGGGACTTAAATTCAGCAACCACCCCGCTGAAGTTGGATTTGTGTCCTGTGTCCCTCTAACTCTCTCCCGTGATTATAGCGGAGCTCCTCCTCAATAAGAGATTTTATGATGGGAGAAATGCTTCTTACATAGTTGAATATTTGTTCGTGTTAACGTTTATCATGTATCACACATAAATGTGCATAAGTTATCAGCCCAGTTCAGAGGAATGTTTTTCTGTCAGCGTCTGCTTGCTACCAAGCACAAGTTTGGGCGTTTGAGTGTGTCTCGGTTAGTGAGGCGGAGCAGTTGTCACAGCGGTTTGACACTGCTGCTCCACTTGAATGAGAACTTTTGTACGAGTGTAAAAAGTGGACTCTTTTTAAAGGTGGTACAGCGTTTTGCTTACCTGAGCTATAGCTGGCCCACTAACGTACACTTGACTACACTTACCATCATACACTGCCGACATATAGCCTACCTGAAAGCTAATTACAGGCATTCCTGCCTGAACACGACACCGCTGTCTGCTTTGTGAGCTTAAATTAACGTTCACAAACAACCACAACACACAGTACTTTACCATCAAGATCTGTTTATTGTCCCAACATCATAGCAAACAGTGAAGCCATTGCTTCAGCTCCATTATCTATTCCGTTGCAAACATAGAACCTCA
This sequence comes from Rhabdalestes septentrionalis, assembly GCA_037832545.1. NCBI lineage: Eukaryota > Metazoa > Chordata > Actinopteri > Characiformes > Alestidae > Rhabdalestes > Rhabdalestes septentrionalis. The sequence continues at coordinate 12,420,535 of JBBMFX010000037.1, read as the reverse complement.
TCACGTACATAGACTACTCGCACTCGCACCACAGATTCGCCACAGTTGTATTTCCTGGTCCGTCAGCATGACTGTGGAATTAAATTACTGAGATAACATTTGTATGCCTGTAGATTATAGTTTGTACTCATAGAAATGATTTATTACAAGGATAGATTTTTATTACAAGCTCAAAACTTCATTACAGACACATGATTTATTACAAGGATAGGTTTTTATTACAAGCTCAAAACTTTGTTACAGACAAAAAAATACTTTTTTACAAGGACAAAATTATTTTTCATGTACGTAAATTATTTTTAGGAGTACAAAACATTTATACGAGTACAAACTATAATCCACAGGCATACAAACATTGTTTCAGTAATTTCATTCCATACATAACGCTTCCCCATGGAAGCATGTGCCATGGGAGAACTATTACCCAATGATTCAGTTTAGAACACAAACTTCAACAATTTGTTGCTTAATGTGTTTTTTTTGTTTTTTATTGCTGTTTACACATAATTTAGGAAAACCATTTGCACTAAAGAGGTTTGGGAAAGCCCATACTGTTATACACCAGAAGTTGCTACTGTGTGCAACGCTATATTTATTTTATTTATGCCTTTTTTTGTTTTCAAATTACTTGAAGAATTAAGAGCACTGATTTTTATTTATTG
>JBBMFX010000037.1:12388420-12398547 GCA_037832545.1 Rhabdalestes septentrionalis | reverse complement strand
CCCCACACACAGCATAAAAAGAGGACTGCCACAAAGTTAGGTGCAGTTTTAATGTAGGCAAAATGTATATTCGTCGTATAAGACGCACCAACTTTTCTCCCCCTGTTTTGGTCGTAAAGGCCAAAAAATACGGTACATGTTAATTATGTAAACTATATAATCATGAACAAGAAAAATCCAAATAAACTTGATTTTGACCTGTGTAATTCGTAATATTAATTTACATGCTCATAGATACGACCACTTTGCATCGTTTTGGCCCTTAAGTGCTTCTTTCGTACCAGGGGGAGGGGCAGTAATAAAAACAAATTTAAAAAAGGCCTTCACCTTCTTCCGCGTTCTTCAGCCACTCCACAAACTTCTTCATCTGCTCCAGGAAGACACTCTTGCCTTTGGCCACATGGCCCTCGGTGTACCACTTCAGAATCGCCTCCTCGCTCAGAACGTCCGCTGCAACACACAAACCGCCGGGTGAGTCTGCAGCGAGCGCAGCAACCGACTCCAATCTAACATCCGAGTGGGTAGTTTCCCACTCAACTCTGTAACCTATACAGTATTTACACCAAGCATTCCTGTAAACAGCACAGGGCAATTTCATCGAGCTTTTCTTACATTCTACAGATTATTTACCTCTTATTTAGACTTCATCATTCTTGTCTCTGTGTGTACTTTGTCATCAAAACAAGCAATTTCCTCCATTATCAATAAAGCTTTTATTCTGATTAACGTGGAGTTTGTAAGAAACAAAAGCACCGTCTGGCCCAAGTCTCGGGTGTATTTAACCCATTCACCAATCAAAGCAGGGGGCTGCTACCCATGAGGGGCGCTGGTGAGCAGTCTGTGGTGGTGTATGGAATCAGATTTGTGCAAAACTTTTCTAAGCAAACAAAAGTTAATCTTGTGCACAGACATCAAATCTCGTATGAGATCGTAACTTGCGGCTATTGCTGCTCTGCTGTCAAATGAGGCGAAGCCCCGCCCACACGAGAGATTTGTGCCAGAATTGAAATGGAATCCTCACGCAGTGAAAACGTAAAAGGGTCAGAGCTACTGAACAGCCAGCAGCCACACTGAACAAATAGCAGCGGAACTGAAAGTCTCACAGGAGAGAATGAATTTAGTTCGATACATTTGGAAAGCTTCGTTTTGAATTTTGGCACAAATATGATTCCATTGTGACAGTGCCTTGCTTAAGGGAACCTCAGTGGTGACACCAGCAGTGCTGGGATTCGAACCCACAACCTTCTGATTGCAGGGGACCTTACCACTAAACCACCAGCTGCCTGTAGTTACATTCTAAAAGTGTGTATTAACAAATATTGTCCTTGCCTGGCAGAAACCTCGTAACACAAATTGATATTGGTCAGTCTCCACGTGGGTCTGTACAATTTCGAAATTATTAACTAATGTGTTAAAAATAGTTCTACTTGACAGTATTAATTTTAGAATATACATCATTATTTGGGTTTCCTGAAAACTGGCCATTTTGGACATACCAGATTTGACATACGGCCTGACAGCGAGGATATGTAAATGCTATAAGTGCTGTAGTGCCTCGATCTTCAGAGCTGCTGCATCATTTTGAGGTCAAACTCATTATCTCCCACTCAGAACAAGGTTCAGGACAATGTCTTTTCAAAATTCTAACCAAACCCCATCATCTGAAGAGACGCACCTTTGTAGAGCAGCACCACAATCTTCTGGAAGGCCTTCATGAAGTGGATGTTGTCGTAGCAGTACTCCTGGATCTTCAGGAGCAGGGTGAGCTCGGACAGGCCCTGGGAGGTGAAGGCCTTCAGCAGGGGGCTGTATTGCTGAAACGGTAAATATCCAACGGTGGAACTCTAGTTAAAAACACTTAAAAAGCTTGAAAAACTCAGATCCAGCACTGCAGAACCTAATCATTTAATATCCTTTCTTACAGTTCTAGCGAAAACAATGCAAGCAAGATAGGACAGAGCAACAGGGAAAAGAAAAAAAGAAAAACGACAAAGGAAAACAGTACAAAGTGAAGTAAGAAAAAAAGTTTCTACAGCTCTTTACACTGGGTTGGGTATTCAGGTCTTTCCGCTGGAAGTTTCTGAAAACTGAACCTGGCGACGAGAGCCAGATGCTGCAGAGGTATTTTATTTATATACTGTGATTAGTGTAGCATAACTGAATGTGTTTTAATGTAAAATCTACATTTAAACCCATTCAGTAAAGTTTAAACTCATATCAAACCAAAATCCCCTGTATGAATAGCGATGCTCAGATCGGCCAAAGATGGGTATCGGCTGAATCACATTTTATGACTCCAACGGTTCTCGTTAAACTCGGCCAATCTTAGCAACCGATCACAATTGATGACGTCAATGCACGAGGACGCACGCGATAAGGACGTAAATGTTTTGGCGCTGCACTCATGTCATCGCCGGTGTGGAATTACTGTGACGTTTCCAGAAACAATGAAAAGATTCTGAATTTGCTGTTTTTGTTCCAAAGAAATCTGACGTGGAGGCGCATCGTCCAAAATATTTAATACATCGAACCTAATTCAGCACTTAAGAACCCCACTGTTAAGGCGCATTAAAATGTTCACTATACAATTAACACTTTTGTGATTATTTAGTACTCTGTAAAACAAAACTTACATTAGATATTACTGTAAAAATACAACAAAAATATAACAAGCAACATTTATTGTATTACTTTATCTGAAAAAAGTTAATGGGATCATAGAGCGTACATATCAGTTATATAAACTTAAAGCATCAGAATCGGTATCAGCTGACCACCTAGACAAAAAAAACAAAGAAAAAACAAAACGGTACTTGGTATCGGTGGCAAAAATCCTGATCGGAACATCCCTAAAGAGCAGCTTGAATTAAGTGAACCATCTCACTCAAAAGCTGGATAGGAGAAGCAACGTGCACAGTTTTGAACTCAAGTAACCTCTAAGGTGCCCGGCTGAACCCTCGGGACACGGACCAGATGAAAATACAGGTGTCCAGACTAAACATGCTAGAAAAGCGGGAGATAGGCAAAATCAGTGGTGCATGTAATTGGTCAACAGGCGACTGGAGTTGTAGCCTGGAATATGAATCAGAAGGAGTCCTACCATAAACTCCGGACTATATTCCGCTACTTTTTACTCCAAACTTTGAGCAGTGCGGGTTAAAATATGGTGCGGCTAGTTAGTGTTTTTCCATGCCGCCCAAAACGCCTCGTAACCAGAGCTTAACTCGGGACCAAAAAACAGAAACCCGAGCCCTTTGTATCCGAGCCCAGCCCTACTGTAATTTTCATCCCGAGGAGAATATAAAATGCGTGGGCCGTTATAATGCTTGATCATGCCCGGCCCGAGGATAGTGGCAGGAAATATCGGCCCGACCTGAAACGGAGCGGGCTTGGGCCGGGTTCGGACAGAGAATATTAACTCTAGTCTATAAACTCGTAACCAGACCAGGCCCCAGATCCCAGATGAGCCACGTGTGGCTTAAAATCCGGTGCAGCTTGTACAAGTACAAAATAGATTTTCTTTCTAATATTAGAGCATGCTGCTTTTAGTCCGGAATTTACGATAATCTGTAATTATTGGTTGAGATAATCGGGGAGGAACAGGCGAGTTAAGTGGAGGAGACACATCGTTTGAGCTCAGTCACGCCTGTAGAAAAATAATAAGAGAATTGAACTTTATTGGATGAAGCAAGCAGGTGGTCCTACGCAAGACAACTAATGAAACTCGCGTTTTCTCTATTGGTAGAAAATCGATCAGTAGGGCGTGTTGAGGGGGGAGGTGCTTGAAATTTAAAGATGTTTAAAACCTCATGTCAGAGCCCAGTGGAACTCGGTATGTTTTCTTGGACTTGGGAGTTTGGGACTCTTTGAAGTTAGCTAATTAGCTTAGCTTCTCCCTTTGAAAAGACGTACCTTCAAGTGTTTGATGGCTTGCTCAGTGACGAGCTCCTCCTTCTTGTTCCACTCGACGGAGCTCATGACGCTGGTCCACACGATGCCGATCATCGTCTGCTCCGAGATGTTAGTCTTCTTCATCTCCTCGCGGACGTACGCAATGATCTAGAGTGGCGTGGAGGGGCAGTTTCAACACTGATTATATACATAAAGATATCAAGAAACGGTTTCAATATTTTCAGTGGTAAATCAGACAGGTAGGTGCTCACTGTCTTGTAGAAATAACGGTCAGTGTCCATCAGCACCACCGTTTCTTCAAAAAAGATTATACCACTATCATGCAATATAGAATGAAGCTCATCACAAACTGTAGGTGCGGGAAAAACTAAGCACAGATTTGAAATCAGCCTGACTGCTGATTAATCTTGCCACGTGACTAACGCAGTCCGGTGTTCTGAAACACAGTCTGGAGATTCAGAGCCATGCCCATAAATCAGTGCTACTTTGACACTGGCATCTGGATAAACTTCAAGGAAGCATTTTTCTACAGACTTGCACAATCAATAGTCTGTCTAATAGCTGTCGATCGTTATCAAAAACCCTTAAGACAGACAGCTTATAGACTTATCAACGTTTGTTTTGTTGCCTCAGCATATTAGGTGCCGTTTTTGATTACTGTGTCCATTACTGCAAACAAACAGTATAAAATAAGAGAAAATGAAAGTCTCTACTGTTGATTGTTGCGCTCATTGCTCGCAGCTTTTCAAGATGGGGCAATCCTCAATCTCTGGGAAACTTCACAAGTTATTAAGACAAAGACGGTCGCCTTGGACAGAAGTATAGGGACATGCGCCAAATTTCAGCACAGCTGGACACATTGCTACTCCTGTCAGATCCTGCCTTAAGCCACACAAAGTCAAGGTATGCTGATTGTCTTACAATGTCTTCCACACTCAGGGTTATATGATCTTTAGAAGTCAATGTTTATGGCTCTTTGAAAGGGTGTATTTGCATTATTATGTCATTATCATTACATTAGTAGAAATGAACACAATGACAACATCGTTTATCACAATCATTTCTGGGACAAATTATCGTCCAGCATAATTGGTTATCGTTACAGGCCTAGTGTCCATGATCAAATTCCCGACTTTCCCTGTCTGGAAATGCCTTTACTGAAATTCCTGGACCCGTGGGAACCCCGAGGAAATATCGTCCCAGCCCGAGGGTTCGGGTAGGGAATGTAAACTCTAGCTGACGTACGTCTTTCAGAGTCTCTCCGCGGGACATCTGCTCCTGCAGCTCTTTCTGCAGCTCCTTGCGGGCTCCAATGGACTGCTGGTTCCGGGCGAAGTCGGACAACTCCTTCAGCCCCGCGTCCGTAAAGTATTTGGAGAAATGCTCACAGCTCCGCTTGTTGGCTGGAAACAGCTCCTACAATAAAGAGAAAGAAAAAACAGTTATCCAACTCCACCCTGAACACACACCTTCAGCATCTTTAGACACGAAGGGCCAGTTTCCTGGACAGGGTTTAAGCCTAGTCCAGGATTATTCAGTACTGTGGATAGAGATTTTTAGGTAGTCCTACACTAGGTTTAATCCCTGTCTGGAACACCGACCCAAAGGGTTAAGCTTACATACATTTCATCTTCAACTTCTCGTTAGTTATTTACTTTTAGACTTGTATTTTAGATAGTTTTTTTTTTTTTAATTGTACTTATATTTAGTCAAATCAGTCATTTTTTTTATATACATGTACGCAGAAAAAACGACACGGCGAGGCTCAGGGCCCACGGTTTAAACATGTAACATAATTATATTTACACACAGCGTAAGGATTTTTTTTAAATTAGGTACTTCAGGGACAGTGCAGAGACATGCTGTGAGGCATTTAGCAGACAGTGACAAATTAAAGAGCCGTGTTTTCAAGTTTAAAATGTTTGTAAAGGGTGAAAACTGTGCTCTCTTTATCCCCTCCATTTTATTTTATTTTTTAATTATCTACTTATTTGCTTATTTATTTATTAATTTTTAATCTTATTACTTTGATATCATGAAGTATTTGTTTTTTCTTTGTAAAATAAAGGGGGAAAAAAACAAATGTTTGTACAATCCAACATGTTCTGATATGTGGATGCATGGTGCAAAATGAAGTTATTTGTGCAATTTATATTAACTGTGTAAAGTGCTACACCAGTTAGACTCATCTGTGCTATGTTTAGACTGGGCAGATGCGTCTGCGTTCAGGAGGACATGGTTAAACCCGGAGGTGTCTGGGTGCCCCACCATCAGCCTGTTGTCCATGCCGACTTTCCGCAGACTGGCGGCGACGGAGTTGATGTCCTTCTCATTGATCCAGGATTTAAAGAGTTTGACAGCGAAGGCGGCAGAAACACCTACAACCAAAAAGGCATTCAGACCAAGTTTGTGAGTTATAATAATGCATTTCATTTATAAGGCGCCTTTCAGGTCCCCCAAGGACGCCGTACAATCATGTTTTTGACATATGAATACAATGAGTATATATTAACATGAAAAGAAAAAAAACAAAACAAACAAGTTCAGACAGATCACGAGTAAAACAAACAATAAGAATGACCGGTCCAAAGATTGATCATGCAGCTCCTTAGGGTATAAGACCGGGGTGGTTAAACTATGGCCCGCTGGTCACGTCCGGCCCGTGGTCTTTATAATCCCGCACGCCGGAGTTTGGTGTCTCATCCGTGAAATCGCAGAGCGGGGCCGAGCGTCGGGTGGGCGGAGCCAAGCACACAGGGTGAAGTTACTCAAAATACGTATTTGCGCTGTCAATACCACATACGTCGACGCGTACGGGAACACCACTTACTAGAGCTTAGATCAGGTCCAAAAAATAAAACCCGATCGACCCGAGCCTGTACCCGTTGTGTCCGAGGCCAGCCCCCCCGACACAGTAACTGTAATTATAATTCACGTTCTCAAATGTGGGTGCGTTCCTAAACCACTCAGAGCTCCGAGACACTCAAATACTGGATCATATTTTAGCCTAGCTTGGCAAATACGAATGCTTTGTGTTGATAAACCCGTAGACTGTTTAACAGTTTACTTTTAGATTGTTTTACAGTTTACTTTTATAGCAATTTATGAAATTAATATTTTTTTTGTTGGCTGTTCGTGTTATGACGTTTGGGATTGACAACTCAGGCTCACACGGAGTGTTCCCTTCCAAATCTGAAACTAAAAAAAGTTACTTTTATAGAATCATTTTCCTCTTCAACGTACACCACAATTAATATATTTACATAAATATATTAACTGAATATTCCTATACTTCTGAGTATTATTAGTTGCTTATCAAATTATAAAATGAACTGCTTTTTACAATGGGAAAAAATTTATATTAAGCTGAATTATGTTCAAGTCATCGTCGGTTCGGCCCTCCAACCAACTTAAGTTATTTGCCCAGCCCTGGTATAAGAGATATTTTACAGGTGCTTGACTGGAGACCAGCCGGTGGCGTTTACCTTCTTTGACCAGGTTCTCGTTGAAGAGGCTGCTCAGGATGGACGCGGAGATGTTCCCGTTGGCCAGCAGGATGCCGGTCAGCATGGCCAGCTTGTTACGCTCAGACTCCGTGAACCCTTTTAAAAACAGCAGCAGCTGCGGGGAAGGAGAGAACCAACATCAAGCTGAAAACCTCCACAGAAAGGTCTGTTCTTATACCTGCACTCAAGATTCGATTCAAGATTCTAAGATTCAAAGCATTCATCATAGGTACGGAAGTTTGTTGTCTCCACACACAAATGCAGAGTTAGGTTAAGAGTAAATAAAAAAAAAATGAAAGAAACAAAAAAATATACATACATGTAAAAGGCAAAAGTGCTCTGTTCAGAACTCTCATCGGTAGAGGTGGACAGATGTATGGTTAGCTGATACAGGGAACTATCGGTTATCTGCAAAAATCCGCGGTGATAGTTTTTCTGGGTTGCGTCAGTGCTGAATCTACACTTGAATCTCTTGCAGTTCTTTAACAGGACTACTTAAGTTTCTCCTGTTTCACAAGTTCAAATTTGTTTTTTGGAGTGCCTTTTATTTTTCATTTTGTATGTAACGTTATTTATTTGGAGTGTTACGTTTTGTTTCAGTTTGAAAGCATGTCTTTATAAATCGGTTAATTTATCGGTTATCGGCAAGTACTGACCAACCTAGCCATCGGTATCGATAAAATTCAATATAGGTCGACCTCTAGTTATCAGTGCCAATGAACATTTTTGCGTTAAATGATGGAGTCCTGTGGTTAAATAGTGCGTGGAAAAATACCCATGCCTCACTCTTATCATGTGAGGAGTATCAATGGAGAACATTGCTCACTTTCGTGTACGGAGTTTTGTCGTTAAAGTTTATCATGGTCTTATGTTACTGACTTAAGTCCCGTGGAACCAAGATGTGTGTTTACGTGACAGATACATTGCCACGGTCCAGTGTACTATTTAAGCAACAGTTAGTAAAGCCATACCATCCAAAATGTCTGAAATTAACTAAACATGATCTCCCCCGTTCACTAGTTAACCCCCCTATATAGCAAACACTACGTAGTGAGTGAGCGAACTTTTCGAACACGGCTCATATTTTTTTCTACATCTGCACACTATACTTGTTATATATAGAACTCGACTCTAATCTCTGCATTTCTGTGGACAGTAGGGCTGGGAGATTTGGCCTAAAATCAAAATCTTGACTAATTGAACATTTTAACTCGATTATGATTATTTTATTTTCAGCCTTCATGGTTCACTGACAAGTTTTTTACAGTAAATATGCTCACAAATTACAAGTGAGAGATTTTCTAAGGAAGGCTGCATTAATTGATTTTAAAATAATTAAAGGAACCACTACCATCTAATAGTATTTATTGAACATCAATGCCTAACAACTTAAATTAAAGCACACATTGCCTAAAAGGAACAGTCACTTTGTTCTTATAAAAATAAATGACTTGCACTTTTGGAAACTAAATAAATTATTTATGTTTTTCTTATTAAAATGGAAAATTGTTCAATTATAGGTTCTGGATGTCGATTTCGATTACTTTGATTAATTGCCCAGCCCTAGTGGACAGTAAATGAAATTACATTACAGAGAAATTAGCTTTCTACTATAATACTACAAAGGTTTTAAATCTCGAAGGCCCTAGGCCCTCTGTCCTGGACCTCAAACCTCCAGTGTATTTGGTGCGGGACACCGGACCTCATTTTCAGTGAAATTCTGAAATGTGACCTTTTCTCCATCTCACCTTCTTGATCTCCTCCTCGAAACCTTTCTCCAGGTACTTGTACCGCCTGATCAGCTTGTTAAAAACCTGCAGACAGAAGCAAGATCAGGCACGTCACAGGGAGAACAAAGACCATCATTGTTCTAGAATTGCATTGGAGCAGAGAACCGCAGTTCAAAGCTAGAGTTGATCCTTCTCTTTCAAACTAGAGTCCAAAAAGACTAATTACTATTAGGGCTCTATGCTTTTGTTCCTGTAATCCAAAAAAAATTGCAAAACGCAACCCAGCTGTCTCCAAAACTGACCTCGAGGACTCAGGACAGAGCACATTTCTGCTTTAACTCAACAAAACAACATTAAGGCCTAGGGTGGCCAGATTTGTCCCAAATGATATGTCAGAGTTCATATTTGGACTATATTAAGCTGTCCAAAAATACAGAGACTTCAAAACCAAGTTAGAAAGCTCAATTAGAGGATGAGAGAAGTGATTACCTGAGCATAAGCTTGCATTGTCTCCAGGTCCTCATTTGCCGTGAAGAGACAGTACTCAGTACGGGTCATGTCATCAGATAGGGTCCCACCTGGGGCTGTAAACAAAAAAAAAAGAAAGAAAAACAGTGATTCACAAACCATTTCAAGTCAAAGTCAGACAACTAGTAGATTTGGAGCTGGATAATTTGACAATAACTCATTTATGATGAATAAAGACCAATCCATTCTCCAACCAGCACTGGATACAAGAGTTAAGAACAAAAAAACTAAAGTTGAGCCGCAGCTCATTTCCTATTAAGTCACTTTTTGTGCAAAAATGCTTTTCCATCTGTGAAACTGTCTGATCTCCGTCATACTGACAAGATTGAATGTGAACAAATGTTTTACTGACAGGCTCCAGGGTGAGTAAAGACTCAAGGAGCCTAGATAAAGGAGTTCCAGCCACTCAGCATTCAGCACCACCAGTATACTGATCACCGCCCCATCATCT
>JBBMFX010000037.1:12367833-12379518 GCA_037832545.1 Rhabdalestes septentrionalis | reverse complement strand
AGCCCCGTGGCGAGCGTAGCGGCTGCGGATGAAAGCCCCTTTAGGGTACTCCAAAATAATTTCGGTTGAAAATCTGTCTGTTTTCGCCCATCCCCGCCTACAAAGACGGCTTTGAACCACAATTGTCCCATAAAGGCTTCCGTCCATCGATTACTCCGCCCCTTTTCTGTTCTGATTGGTTCGATCTCTACGTTAGGGTTGAGGGTGGTGGTACGCTCATGCAGCAATGGCTATTGTCGAGCTAGGTGGGTAATTTATAAATTACTTCTTGTCTCCCATGCTTGTCACCTTCCATTTCAGTAAATTAATTGTATGTTTTTTCTCTTGCATCTTATAAAAGACCGTTATTGGAACGCCCACATGGGTGCGAATATTTGTAGCTCAAGTTCTGCTCACCTGCCGTTCCGGGGTCTTGTTTGTTAAGGGCTGGAGTTGTTATGGGCGTCAAAATTGGCGTTCAAACATATGTATCTGTTTCTTTATGTCTCCACGTAACCCGTGTTGATATGCATATAGCAAGTAATCAGTATGGCCCTGAAATGTCTGTATTTTATTGTGACCTGCAGAAAAGCAGCGAGGGAAACATGCTGCCCTGGCCATAGCCGCAGTTGTCATCCTGCTTGGTCTCCCATTATGGTGGAAGACCACCGAAACTTACCGAGCCTGGCTCCCCTTTTCACAAATCAGTGAACTTGACTCCTTACAGGTAAACCACCACACCACGTTCCTGCAATAGTTCCCATTTCACATATTTATATATGTATATATATATATATATATAAATAAATAAAAATAACTGGTAAAGAAGTCAGTTAGAAAGTGACCATTTTCGCCATACGTGAAGATACCACAGCACGAAGTTTAACCTGTTCACCAAGTGAAACAGCGTGCAGCCAGCAACACAACACCCGAGGTGCATTGTGTGGGGACATTATTATGATCAGATCCAAGGTAACTCAGAGGTGCCACTAGCAGTCCGGGGATTGGAACCCACAGCCTTTTGATCACAGAGCAAACGCCCTAACCACTAGGCCTCCTGTAATAGCTACCATAATATTATTCCTATTATTAGATATAATAACCTATATCAGGCTTATGGATCATTTGTGCTTGAAGCTCCAGTTAAGTGCTGAGGTCGAGGTGGTCTTCTCTCGAGGAACATTGTGTCCAGAGCTGCAGAAGAAGGTTCCACTCAGTGTAATCAGAGAGCAAGAACACATAGTAGATGGTGAGATTTGTTTTCTGTTTTATTACGTGACAAAATGTGTCTGTTACAAATAACCATGATATTTTCTATGCTCAGAGAATGGATGGCCATTTTGTCTCCTCTGATATAGTTAAGACAACGCTGCGGTACACATATGAATACAAATATCGCACTGCTACCATCATGGAAGAAGATGCCCTGAATCACCCAAGTGCTGAAGGTTGAGTGTTACAGTTACAGTGTTGTAGACAGTTGCAAATTAGGCATTTCTGGGTTCCATAGTTTGTAAATAATCTTGTATAATTTTAGAAATGGCTGACTGGCTTCATGCTTGTTTTTTTTTTTACAGAGGCTGATTTCTCCTTGCACATGCTTAGTGACAGTGCTTGTGGCTCTGTAGTTGTATATATTATCCCTGAAAACACCACCCTGCTGCCAGCAGTAAGACAATCATGACTGGGTCTTTCGCTTTGTGTTTGTGTGTGTGTTTAGAGATTGATCATTTAAGAATGTTAAAATAGTTTTAGCAAATATCAAATAGTATATTTGCTTTTAATAATCACTCACTTCACTTGTCAGTGATTTGATGATCATGGAGTGTTAAAATAATATATTTCTCTCTCTGCAATAAGGATGTGAATGTATATGTTGGGCAAAGACGCACTGCACTGCTGCGTGCTGCTTCTTTTGAAAGAGGTGCTGGTCTAAAAGAGGTGATGTCTGCTCTGGAGCCTCTAGTGAAGCAAGTGGTCAACACAATGTCCTTCAGCCACCAGGACATCCTGGCTGCCCTAAGTGACCGCATTCGCAGTGGACAGGTCAGCAAGGAGAGCCTGGCTGACAGCATGAGGGCCATAAAGTCCAGTCCAGGTCTCTGTTTTTATCCTCTTTTTTGTTTTGTCATTACTAAATATTTGTACAAATAAGTTTGTAATCATTGTAAACAATGTTTTTGCTAGTGCTCTACTTAGGTAGTTGCTGAGAGATTTGAAAAATAAATTCCAGATAATTGTTTTAGGTGCATAGTTTCAATCCATTTGTTAATGATATTAATATAATAAAAATGACTAATTTAGAATGATAATGAAGCAGGTTTCCTTAGATGCGTTACTGGGGAGTGAGCAGGGATCTGGAAATAAAAAGTTTTATAACAGTTTTAGTTGACTTATTACTAAATGGTTTTATTTTTATGTACTTCATACACCCAGTCTTGGCATTTTAATATAAAAATGTAAGTTAAATGAGTCCCCCTTTAAACTCATTTAAGGTATGCAATTTTACCTAAAGGACACTGTGACTTTAAAGTTGTGTTTACATTTTTGGGATACCATATGTTTTTACTTTGTTCATTCATTTGTAAGAGGTTTCTGTTTGTCCATTCCTAATAAAATGTTCCCAGAAATTGACAGTGATTGACAGGGTAGCAATTCATGGTTTTAAAGTAAAGCTGTTAAAAACAGAATATAATGTAGGGTTTGTTTTAACACACTGAACTCTCTTTCTTAGCCTGAGAATTCAGTGACTGGAAAGCCTTCAGCAGACCTTTCATTGAAGATGGCTGAGTATCTTCCTGTGATCTTACAGACCCTTTCCAACGAATTAGAATATCATGGAAAATTGTATTTATTTCCATAATTCCATTCAAAATTTTAAACTTTCATAGATTATAGATTCAGGGCCCACAAATGAAACACAGTACTTAGTTGTTTATTTTTACATAATTTGCGCTTCCATTTCATAAAACTCAAAGTTAGAATACTGTGAAGACCTCAGCCCAAATTTTGTCAATGGATATAAATGGAATGTCAAAATGGAAAGGCAAAATGTGGACCAGCAGAAAGATGGACCAGCAGAAAGGAGTCTTCCCTCGTTCAACTCTTTCTGGATCTCTGCCAGATTCTTGAAACTTCCCTGTTTGATAATCCGCTGAAGGCCACGGTCATCTCTTCTGCTGGTGCATCTTCTCCTGCCACATTTTGCCCTTCCACTAGACTTACATTGAAATGCTTGGACACAGCACTCTGTGAGCAGCCAGCCTCCTTAGCTATGAACGTTTGTGGCTTACCCATCCTATAGAGGGTATCAATGATGCTCTTCTGGCTGGTTGTCAAGTCTGCAGTCTTCCCCATATTGAACCTAACTTAGACAATTGAACCAAAGTAATTTAATGACACCTTGGAAAACCTTTGCAGGTGCTTTGGGCTGATATATTCTAGTTTATTTAAATTCCTGTTCCATGGGTTTTATGAGCTGTAAGCCCAAATTATGTTTTAAAAAAAACAACTTAAGAACTTGAAATCGTTGTTGGCCCTGAATATGTAATTCTTGATAGTTTATCGTTTTGAATGGAATTATGGGAATCAAACTTCCATAATATTCTATTTCTTTGGAAAGGGTCTGTAAAGCTTTAGCATACCAAATGTGTCAAATATGCAAGCAAACCGAAACAAGTTAGATATTTTGCTCACAAAGGCACAAGAACATGATTTAAAAAAAATTAGCATTTCCGTTTATTAAAAATTGGCGGCCAGATGTGGCAAAATATGACGGAATATTCATTAGTGATTACTAATTGGTATAAAACTGAGCAGTGGTTTGAATTAAAAAAAGTTGGTGTTGAATTGTTCAAACCTGGCAGGAGAGCATGCTCTGACAGAGTTTCCCATGGGCCACAGCTGTAAAGTTTGAACTAAACAGCGATGCTGCATCTTTCTGAATCCATTTGATTTCTTGACCTAGACTCTTGCTACAGTTTCAGACTCAGACCCTCGCTACAGTTCTCCACGACAAGGGCAGGTGTTTTCCTCTGACTGGAATTTATATATTCACCCAGCATTAAGACATTGTAATTTGCATCCCATCTGCCCCTTTTCTGAGCTTTGCTTCCTGTTCATTAGGTTATGAAATCACCTTCAGTCTCCTGAACCCGGATCCGAAGTCTCACAATCTGCACTGGGACATTGAGGGGGCAGTTAATAACTACATACAACCTCTCCTGGACAAACTGACCCCTTTAGCTAATTTTTCAGTAGACTCACAGGTTGTTAGGAAAATACTTTTTCTTTTTTTTAATCCAACTATTAAGATGTTTTCTTAGAAATTAATTAAAATTCATCCGGAAGTGTGACTGCTCTGTTTATTTGTTACTATATGCTCCACCTATCAGATTTTGTACTATGCACTGTTGGGGGTCAACCCTCGTTTTGACGATAGTGTGTTGGCCTACACACTCAGTTCAGACAGCCTGGCACACGTCATCAACCCTGTGGAGGCTAGACTAGGTGAGGAAATTTGTATTGCATTTTTACTCTTAAACAGGAACAGCAAATATACAGTTAAACATAAGGTCATGTCTATTGTCATGCATGCTAAAGGTTTAAAGCTTTATTACCACTGTACCATTTAAAGACAAACGCCTTCACGCATAGTTTTGATAATGATTGCTTTAAGAATGCTCTTTGTGATTTGGTTATATGTATTATGTATCCTCTCCTATTTAGGCTCCAATGCTGCATCATCAAACCCTGTGCTGAACTTCCTCCTGTATGTACCTGGTGCCCATCACTCTCCTGTCTTCATCAGGGACCACAGAAAGAGGGAGGTTCCCTCCAATGCCTTCCACAGCCCACGCTGGGGGGGCATTATGGTACTGTCTGCTAATTTCAATGTGTAAAACCCAGGACTTGGACAGCCAATGTCCTGTAGGGACTAGTATTTTCACATGTTATAACACATGCAAAAAAAACCTCTCTGATGTGTTGGAATTAATAATTTGTGCATAATGAGGTAGAGTTTAGACACTGAACTGCAGAGCTGGGTCCCTCTAAGAATACACATGACAAGAATAAATAGATCATTGTCAAAATTGTGGTTGATCAAGCTTCCACCAAGTATGGTCCATCAAACTTCATTTTATAGAAGTTATAATGTATTTAGTGCTGTCAAGCGATTAAAAAAGATTCCCTTTCAGAGTCAGAATCGGAAAAAAAAAACATTCACAAGTCATAACGGGACAACTTTTTATTAGCCATTTGGCGTTTTTTTCTTCCACATCTCACATGCTTCCTCGCGCGCTGTGAACTGAACTGCGCTCTGGCTGCTCACGCAGCTGGGATTTGGGAATATGACGTATGGTCTGCCAAATAGTGGCAGGGCTTAAAGCGTTAATTGCGTTAAAAATATTAACGCATTCTTTTTTCTGTCATTAATTAATCTAAACGCGTTAAATTCCCAGCCCTAAATGTATTCCTTATATTTTCCTCCTGGTCTCTTAGGTGTATAATGTGAATGACATGTATGGGCCTGAGACTAAATTTCCTGTGGATATCCACATCAATATGGAAAAAGCAATGGTTATCTTCCTGGCACAGCTAAGGTAAGTGTTTAGCTGCTGGATTTGTGCAAAAAGTGTGTTCTGCTTTTTTAAATGGATAGGATGTAATCAAACGTATTTGGAGTGGTTTGATGTGAAATGATTCATAATGGATACATTTACCAAGTCAGAATTGTCCACACTGGTGAAGATAATCAGACATCTGAACAATTTAACCATTAAAATCAGGTCAGAATTACATGACATGACATGGTTATGAAGACTTTATTTAACGTATTGTTTAACATTATTTGAGACAAAGTTTTGGACCTTTAATGTTGGTGAGGTTCATGCAGAATGTTTGAGGGCAAAATTGTTTTAAATTGTTTATTTTTTTTACCACCAATTTGCCTTTATCAACAGTAAATTAAAAAGACACATACAAGTTAATATTGGGCATATTTTTAAAAATACTTATATTTGTAAACCTATATGGCTATTGTAACTATAGCGGCCTTGGCAAAGACAATAAAGTCCATAACATTTTTACCATAAACAATTTCTTATAAAATCACTCTAAATGATTGTTCAAACTCAGTGGACTCCTCCGCTTTCAGTTCATTATGCACATGACTAGATAATAATTTTCTTCACTCATCTATTCTTCTAATACAGGTAATCTCTCTCTCGCTCTCCACCCCCCTTCTCTCAGATTGATGCTGGGAGTGCAAAAAACTCAGCCTCCCCTTGGCTTCATGCTTCAGAGTCCAAGCAGTGCAGGTCTGGCTGATTGGGAACTGGACAGATTGATGTGGAGCCGTAGTGTAGAAAATGTTGCCACGGCCAGCACCACAATCACGTCCCTTGCCCAGCTCCTTGACCAGATTGGTAACATTGTCATTAATGACAATATCGCACAGCAGGTACATCTCCTCCACTGGTGTATAGTTCTCACCATGTTTTCAGTAGCATCATCAGATTGAAAACAAGCAGAAATGGCCATACAAATATTACTGCTTCATCAAACCATGAATTTTATATGAAATGACTTATGTGAATACACACCTTTTTGTCTAAACATAATGTAAAGACTATTGGTCTGCCAAGCACTTTTATACTGTTGGGGATCTTTTTACACAATAATCTTTTTACATTCATAAGTTAGATAGTAGTTATCATTATGCCTTATATGCTGTGTGGGATATAAGTATGCTGGATTTGCAGTTAAAATGTTGTGTCTAAATAGCTCTTCTTATTGCAGGTTTCCAATGCAGTGACATCTCTTCAGGCAGCGGTGGCTGAGCTGCAGGCTGGGAACTTAGCCTTTGCCCTACAATATAGCAGGGAGGCCATCTTGGCTTCTGAAAGGGCGTTTTTCGATCCTTCACTTTTACATCTTTTGTACTTTCCTGATGATCAGAAATTTGCAATTTATATCCCACTGTTCTTGCCTATGTGTGTGCCAATTGTGCTCTCACTTTTGAAGATTACCAGTGAAGTCAGACAAAGATGGGCAGACAAACTCGCAAAAAAAGACTGAACACTGCCTTGCACCTACCGAGAATATGTTGTGTTCTTTGCCTTTTGTTCTAGGAATTTATTTTTATTTTTTCATTACAGAAGGATTGCGAGAAATATATTCAGACTTCTCGTTTCTCAGTATTTTTTTCCAGGTTAAGCAACGTAATTGTCCACTGATTTTGATGGTTTTTTTTTTGTTGTTGTTGTTGTGATAGAACCTATATGATAGGAATTAACAGTTAACAGGAGGCAGTCTAAAATATTACATAAAATTATTGGAAAGATCCTATCACAATGTGTTCTCTCTGTTGAAGTTTTACAGTTTTTCTACACAAAATCTGAATGCATGATTAATATTGTCAGAATTCTACACACAAATAAAAAAACACACACAAAAGGCAAAACCCTTCAATTCTCCTGCAAAATGAAACTACATTCAAAACAATGTCATTTCGTCTCAAAATGGTATTTTGTTTACAAATGACACATGAATAGACATTTATAAGAACCGATTGATCACTGATGGGCTTATTGTAAAACACTATGACCACTACTTATCCTTTCACCCTAATGATGTGCTGTAAGCCTTTTCTTTTGTTCAGTGTTCCACTTTGTCAGACAGTACATAGGCCTATACAAAACACACAAATACATGGTTTCAGTTTTTAATTATATTTTGCCCACAAAAATATTGTTCATCCCAACCAACCCAAAGTTGTACATACCATGGTCTACATATACAAACAACAAGAATACAGTTACAGAAAAAAAACAAAACTATGCTGCATCCTCACTAGAATCATGTTTATGATTCCACTCTCCTGTTCAGGAGATTCCGGTAATCTTTCAGTTCTGCAATACAAATCATAAACTGTAAAATACTGTGAAAGGCCTATGTGTAGGAATACAAAGTAGGAATACATTTCCCAAACACTTAACACATACTTTACAATATTTTCACAGTCTACAGAACAGTCCACAGACAGTACTGTACCACAGTAATGTACTTTTGTGAGCATAGCTAGATTACCTATTCCTATTACCTTTTCTCAATTCAGAAAGTCTGGATGATGGATGCTACAGTGTACCTGCTCAAATTTGGCTGTACTCTATTCCCAGCCCCCCTCATTGTTAGATCATGGTTAACCGCAGTGGTTTGATCTCATCAGAGATTGTTACTAACCTTCCTCTTCCTCTCCATCCTCCTCTTACTCTCACTTCTCTGGCTCTGCCTCTGTTTCCACTGTTGGCATCCATTGCTCCAAAACAGAAGCGCTCGTCTGTTGCCCTTTTATAAAGCTCTGATTTCTTAATTGCAGTTATGTGTGACAGGTGTTCACATATGTGATTAATACGCAAAGTAGGGCATCTGACTTTACAATGTTGAATGACAGTGTATTTCTTGTTAAATCCAAGGTTTTTTTTTGCCAAATACAGAGAATTGTGAGTAGTGTTTTGAGAAAAATATTTTAAAACTGCTGTTTGAGTGTAAAGAAGGAATTGCTCTATTTTCTCTATTCTCAGTGCTGCTGGGGCCAAATAAATGAACGAATCTAGAATATGTTACTGATTAAAAACAACCCTGAATTTTATTTTCATGCACACACAAAACCATTGTCTGACATCCTTGTGATTAAACCTATGTCAAAATTGTGTCATTCATTTGTTCCATTGTTGTGCAGTAAGCAATCATGTTCACCTATTGGGTACGTTTATTAAATTTAATTTGCCCACTTTGCCAAAATTGGATTAATGACATAATCTGCTAGAAAACACTAAAAACTACATTTCTCAAGTGTTTAGAATGAAATCTTTTTAACCTAAATTGTATGATTTAACAATGTAAATAACAAGGAATTAAAAAATAATAATAATGGGTTTCAATTGACTAAAAGTGGCCATGAGGAAATCATGTATTACAGTTGGATGTATGGAGTCTATTATTGATATACACTGCTCAAAAAAATATAGGGAACACTTAAACAACACAATGTAGTCAATCACACTTCTGTGAAACAAACTGTCCACTTAGGAAGAAACACTGATTGACAATCAGTTTTACATGCTGCTGTGCAAATTGAATAGACAACGGGTGGAAATTATAGACAATTAGAAAGACATCCCCTATAAAGTAGTGGTTCTGCAGGTGGTGACCACAGACCACTTCCCAGTTCCTGTGCTTTCTGGCTGAGGCCTTAGTCATTTTTGAATGCTTGCAGTGCTTTCACTCTAATGGTAGAACAGGCTCAGGTAGCCAAATAAGTGGCTCATGTAGTGCAGCGCATCGAGAATGGCACATCAATGCGAACTGCGGCAAGGTTTGCTGTGTCTGTCAGTGTATTGTCCTGAACATGGAGGCGGACATGAGGGTGCTATGAGGGCCCAATGCCCACAAGTGGGTGTTGTGCTTACAGTGCAACACCGTGCAGGAAGTTTGGCATTTGCCAGAGAATACCAAGATGCTGTGAAGAATGTTCTGCCGCCTGCAACATCCTGCAGCATGACCGGTTTGGCAGTGGGCCAGTAATAGTGTGGGGTGACATTGCTTTGGGGGGTCGCCCAGCCCTCCATGTGCTCGCCAGAGGTAGCCTGACTACCATTAAGTACTGAGATGAGATCCTCAGACACCTTGCGAGACCAACTGCTGGTGTGTTTGGCCCTGGGTTTCTCCTAATGCAAGACAATGCTAGACATCCTGTGGCTGGAGTGTGTCAGCAGTTCCAGCAAGATGAAGGCATTGATGCTATGGACTGGCCCACCTGTTCCCCAGACCTGAATCCAATTGAGCACACCTGGTACATCATGTCTCGCTCCATCCACCAGCGCCACATTGCACCACAGACAGTCCAGGAGTTGGCAGATGCTTTAGTCAAGCTCTGGGAGGAGATCCCTCAGGAGACCATCTGCCATCTCATCAGGAGCATGCCCAGGCATTATAGGGAGTTCATACAGGTATGTGGAAGAACTGAGCCTTATTTTGACTTGTTTAAAGGACATTATATCAAAGGATCAGTCTGTAGTGTGTTTTTCCATATCAACATTTTGAGTGTGACTCCAAATCCAGACCTCCATGGGTTGATACATTTGATTTCCATTTATAATTTTTGTGTGATTTTGTTGTCATCACGTTTAGGATGTCTTTTATTGTGTTCCCTTTATTTTTTTGAGCAGTGCATTTAAGGAGTTGAAGTTAAAAAGGTTAAGATCTGAAAAAACTCCAGACCAATGGGAAGTTTCATTTCATATGCATTAACACTGCTAAAATGTTAAAAAAGAGAATGAAGTGGAGAAAAATGTTCCACAGGAGGCCAGAATTTTAATCCTATGAGCGAATCACATGATGTGAATATATAGGTCTTTTTACTATGGGATGTCTAACAGAATTCCCAATTTTCTGATATTCAGTGTTTTTTTCATGGTGGTTGAAACAAAAGTCTTCAATTGTAGAGTATTTCCATTGCCATCCCAGTGTTGGTATGGTCTGGTGAGAGCAGTTTCCTCCTTATGTATCAGTAAATTAGGATCTCACAAAAAGACTAGGATCACCTAATATGAGCGCTTACTTTTTAACATTGGTAAGTTGCAACCGAATCTGTACTAAACTTGACATACAAAGAATTCCCAAGTGCTTGCCATGCTCCCTCCCAGGCTAATAGTCACTAACAGCATGATATTATTAACAACTACAATGGCAAAATTATTTCTTCAAGAGATGCATGGTTCCTGTAATAACTTTGGTTGTATTTTGATGCACCTTAGTATTATAAGATTTATTGAAAACAAAGAAAATCAAAAGTATAAATATTTATGATCCCAAGTTTTTCCCCCAAAGAGTTTATGTATTACACTCAGTCTGAGCTTCTTTAAAAGAGTCAAAAGCACTGCTTATGTGCAGCCCCACTCTCACACATGTGACTGGGCACCATGTTTTGTATTATCAGAAATAATGTGGAGAGGATCCAAAATTCATGATCAGCCAAGATAAGAATCAGCACCATTTGGGATATTAAACGCATAATAAATTAAAATTAGATGATGCATCTCCATGAGGAAATGCAAAGTGTGGTTGCTATGGTAACTGGAATTGTTGTCAAAAAATCTAAAATATCATGATTACAGGTAAGTATGTCCCAGTCCAAAGTGTTGCACATATATTAGAAGGCTTAGGGTATACATTAGAAGACATTTGCTCTTAAATGAAAACATGTATTTCTTCATTTTGACATAGTATAAAATCCCTAAATGAGTTAAGGCCATCTCAAAACCACTGTAGGTCACTTCCAGTAGCTATTGTTATAAGGCAGGATCTCTCAGGAGTAGCAGTGTGTCCAGCTGTGCTAAATTCTAGCACTTGTCCCTATACATTTGTCCAAGGCGATCGTTTTCGTCTGAATAACTCCAGCTCGCCGGGGGGTATTATGGCAAACAAGTGATCTGGTCATGGGCCCAGGTACGAAAATTCGATTCGGGCCCTTATACTGTTTCAAATGTATCCCGAGGATGTTTTAGTTCTGATTAGTTTTGTTTTTGGTAGTCTGTTTTAATTTTAGTTTTAGTCTAGTCTTTGTCTCAAGCTGTCATTTTAGTTTTTCTCAGTTTTAGTCACGTCCAGTCTCTTTTTAGTCTAGTCAAGTTTTAGTCGACT
>JBBMFX010000037.1:12329390-12341988 GCA_037832545.1 Rhabdalestes septentrionalis | reverse complement strand
CGTTTGAAACTTGGTAAGAGAGGCGTGCGTGATGGACAGGCGCTCCAGCCAATCAGACACGACACTATGAGCCTGTTAGCCAATGGAAGCGCAGAAACTTTGACACACAGTTCACTACGCCCGCCCCAACGCGGATCACGTGCTTTACGAGAAACTGAAACTGGGTCTGGTCTGAATTTCCAGACCTGAATCGGAATCATCGGGCTCTCAATGTTTTTTTTATTCAGTAGCGGGAAACTGTATTACTATTGAACATTATGTAACAATAGAGAGTTTCTTACATTAAAAATATATTTTTAACAGATGGTGGTGTTTTGATGGTGGTGCAATGAAAACGGTGCGTCGTGTGGGTACCCCGGATAACTGCTCACTCTCGGTTTCCTTGAGTCAAACGTGCAAACGTGGCTTAAATTAAATATATTATTTTATATATTATACAATTAAATAGAATATGTAATTATTAGTGAAAAGCTACCCGCCGAAGAACATTTGACCAGAGGTACCGAAAGCATTATATCAACAGACCCTTGAGGTGTTACCGTAAAAGAGCTGTTAAGTGTTAAGAGAATCCAACAGTGAAATCTGCTTAAAATACCAAGAAGTTCTTGCTCCGGTCGGTCTGAGACTTTTTTTTCCAGAAAAGAGGAGATGGGTATTTCTAGTAAATGTTGTGATTGAGCAGAAACAGGTGACTCAGGTAAAAAAAATCCAGTGACTGAGGCAAAAAATGTTACTGACCGAGGTAAAAGTGCTTTTATTAGTGAAATATTCTACTAACCGAGTGAAATACTCTAGTAACTGAAGCAACTAGGCTAGTCACCAAGGTAAATAAAAGTTTTTTTAAACTGAGATCAATATTCAATTGACTGAGGTAAATCTGCTAGTGACTAGCTGTATGTTATGCTAACTGAGTAAAATATTCAGCTGGGGCCATTATTCCAGTTACTGAGGTAAATAAGCCAATGACTGAAGTAAATATTCATGAAATAGAACTGAAACCGAAATAGAAGTGCTAGTCACAAGTGAAACAGTATAGTAATAGAATGAAATACTGTTGTTACTGAGGTGAACATTCCAGTGGCTGAGGTAAATATACTAGTAACAGAGTGAGATATAATAGTAGCTCATGGGCGTCATCACCATTCAACCAGAGGGGGGCGTGTCCCCCTCACATTTCATAATTATTGCTTTGAACCGCCCCTACATTTACCATAAATAATGTGCGCTGTTGAATCTTGAATCTTTGGTGAAAGAATCCACTCCACTAAACCGACAGAAGAACACACACCACTGGAAATCCCAGCAGCCTGTCTCTGCACTGACCATTCTCTTCACCTGCACGTGGTGAGTTGGAGGAAAACCTGGAGCGGATTTCCAGTGGTGTTCTTCTATCCATTAAGTGTAGTGGATTCTTTCCTCAAAGATTTAATATTTAACAGGGTTTCCAAACACCCCGACCCCCTAAAAGAATGAGATTTACAGGCAAGCAGCAACTCTGCCGCCACCCAAACCCCGCCCTCACATGCACAACCCCCACCCCACATGCACAAGCCCCACCCCCACGTGCACAAACCCCGCCCCATGCCCCTCCCATATAAAAATGCTTCTGACGCCCCTGTTGTAACTAATGTAAACATGACAGCGACTGATATGAATATGCAGGAACTGAGTGAAATATGTTAGAAACTGAGGTAAATATGCCAGAAACTGAGGTTAATATGGGAGTAACAGTGTGAAATATGTTAGTGACTTAAATAAATATCCCAGTGACTGGGGTAAATATGCAAGTAACTAAGGTAAACAGGCCAGTGACAGATGTGTATATGCAGTAAATGAGTGAACTATGTTAGTAATTTTGTTAAATATACCAGTGACTGGGGGTAAATATGCTAGTAACTGCAGTAAATATGCTTGTGACTGACGTAAATATGTTAGTAACTCAGGTAAGTATGCTTGTAATTGAGGTAAGTAGGCCAGTGACAAATACATATCTCAAGTCAATATGCTGTTATCTGAGGCAATTACACTAGTTATTGAGGTAAATATGCAGTAACTGAGTGAAATATGCTAATGACTGAGGTAAATATTCTAAAGACCAAGGTAAACATGTTACTAACTTTAAGTTTCACCTATCGTTCTTATGTATAACTTTCTCAGCAGAATCATTGCGCAATTAACCATCCACTGTGTGTTTTACATATATATTTATATATATATATATATATATTTATATATATATATATATATATATATTCTTTTTTAAACAAGCTTCCTTTTACTGTCACTAATCAAGATAAATATGCAAGAAACTT
Source organism: Rhabdalestes septentrionalis (assembly GCA_037832545.1). Classification (NCBI taxonomy): domain Eukaryota; kingdom Metazoa; phylum Chordata; class Actinopteri; order Characiformes; family Alestidae; genus Rhabdalestes; species Rhabdalestes septentrionalis. The sequence goes on along the minus strand of JBBMFX010000037.1, from coordinate 12,339,676 downwards.
AGCTAAATTAGGTAAATATTCTTTAACTGCACTCAGAAAAATGAATCATGGCCTAGCTTATTTTTTGGTATTTGCATCTAGTTGATTTAATTTAATTTATTTACTTAATTCATAATCTATCATTTATATATTTATTTAAATTCCTTAAAATCAGCATAAATCTGCTTATTGTGAAAACAATGAAATTTAATCTGGTGAATATAGTCTAAATATGATAATTTAGGGTTTTTATAAAAACTTTTGGTTAAAAGAATGGCCACTTAAGCCTCACGCCAGTGAGGAAATATTTGTTTGTCTTCAGATGCTTCCAAGTCTCATATCATTGGTCTCTTGAGACACGTTGGTGCGAGACAATGTCTCAACACATCTTGTGCAAGACTGTCCAGACCGTGAAAGTTGAGCAAGTATTTCAGTAAACCTTAAAGGGGACCTATTATGCAAAACTCACTTTTCAAACAAAACAAGTTGTAATATGTCTATAGGCTTTACAAAACATGTTTGTGTAGTTCTTTGCACAAAATTACTCTCATATAAGAGATATCACCAACTTTATACTTCACAGTTTCCATCCTTTTCAAAACGAGCCGTTTTAAGGTTGTGTCCCTTTTATGCAAATAAGCTGTTGCTGGCCACTCCCAGTCAACGGCCACCAGAGGCCACTGTGGTTTAAGTTTTAGGACATTTCCTTCAGCTGTTTTTGGTTAATTAGGTATAACCTTAGTTTACTAAATGTATTTATGCTCCACTCTTTGAGTTTAGTTTTACGTTCACCCTCCCTTTAACCTTGTTTGTGTTTGTCGGGTTTCACCTTCAGTTTGTAACTTTCAGCCCTCGAGTCTGATTTTATTTAATAGGTTTGTAAATAAAGACAAATGGGACATTTGTGCCTTCTGCTTGAACATGCCTTACCAAAACCTGACAAAAACTGTTTGTATGTGAGTCCACACTTCACTCCCTCTTTCTCATCGCAGAACAGCTTACTCCCTTGTATCAAAGTAGTAACTGTATAAAAAGTCTTGAAACGAATAACTAAAATGGTAAGCCTGCAGTTTATGGGGTTAAATCAGAAAATGTTATTGGTCTTTGCAGCTGTAAGGCCACCTGCGAAGGCCTGATGCCAAATCCAGAGCCTGGTTTAGTTTATAGGATGTTTGGGAAATGTGAGAAAGACACTGAATTAGCAATTGCCTGCAAAATCAAAAATATTTTTCCCCAAAATGTGCCTGATTAGCAAAAGTATCTATCAAGCTAATTACAAAACTAATCATCCAATTGTGCTATTAAAGAATTTTAATATTCTTGCTTCTGAGGTTTCGGACAAAAATGTTGATGCACTTTTCTTTTTAAGGTTAGGTTGGATATTGAGTTAGACCTTCCACAGTAGGTTACCTTCCAACATATTCTGAAAGTGACAAGAATGAATCATATTTGATACATATTTACATTTAAATTACATTTGGATTTCGAGTAAGCATGAGCAAAAATATATTACTCTGGGCCTGATAGTCAGATATGTTAGTTTCTCTTTAAAACCATGCAACCAAAATTACCTGGGACTCCTTTAGAAAGGCACTTGCATGGTCCCTTTCAAGATTTGGGTAGGATTTTGAGTCCACCTTTAAAACCCTGTGGAATTAAAGTCTACTTGCCAAGGGAAGTCTACTTGCCAAGGGAATCACAAAGCGCCAAAAAGCTTATTCGTACATATTGCAATTTGTCAACAATGACTTCCAGAGAATTAATGTAATTCATTTGTGGCACCTAAAACCTTTTGTCCCTTTTAAATTAGTTAAATATGTCTTTTTTCACTGGAAGTCTACTCTGTAATACATCTGCAATATCTGAAACGGGGACTATTATCCATACTACACTCATATCCATTTACATACCTTTCTCTGTTGCACCTGCACTTTAACCTCAGAAACATCTGGAACTGTGACTAATATTCATATTATATTCATAAACTTATTCACATCTTTCTATGTAGCACCTGCACTTTTGTAACTATTACTCATAATATGTTAATATGTCACAGTAATTAAATTCTTAATGAATACAGTTCTTAATAGTTTTTATATGTATATTACGTATGTTAATACTCCACCCCACACAGTTCTTAGGTATATTATGTTTATAAATATTCTACCCTCACATAGAGTCCTTATATGTATATCATATTTCTATTAATATACCACCCCCAGAGTTCACAGTTCTAAAACTCCACCCAATACAGTTCTACATGTATAATGCAAAAAGCATTTCACCTCATGTTGTATCATGTATGACACTGTATGTGACAAATCTAAATCTGAAGGTAACAAAAGCAAGTGTCTGCATACTTGTTCCCTCTCACTGTAGAAAGAAGGCAGGAGAGAAGAGGAACGTCTCTGGTGAACTTTGTTTTATTGTTTATTGAGCCCGGACAGCTTTTATTTGTTATTGGTTCGATATCGGAAGATTGCCAAACATCTGGCGCCAGTGTGAGTCGGTGCGTTGCTGTGTAAACCCCACTCTGGAAGTAGCGTTTCCCTTTTCTTCCTTTCCAGAGTTTTCTCAGCAAACAAGTGCACTACAGATCCCAAACAGTATCATCCCAGATAACAAGGATTTGACGCCTTACAGTCCATTTAAAAGACTGCTGCGACCAGGCAGGCACAGCGAAGACAATTTCATTCTCTCAGCATTTCTGCTCGAGCTGAAAGACGTTGTTGAGTCAGGAGTCCATGAACTTTCTCTTGATGATCAATGAAGGCCGCTAAAAACAAACAATTTGTTATTTAAAGTGCTGATCTTTTGCTGAAACTTCCAATTATTGGCCCGAATGCAGTCATCCTCCCGAGACACCTTTGTTGTTTAGACTTCAAGGCAGCTATTGCTACTGTTTTTACCAAAGTAAAGTACTTTTCTCCATTTTTATGGAGATAATTGTTTAACGTAGGCCTGCATTAAGCTGTAAAACGTAGCTATATTCAGAAATGCAGAAAATGTGATATATGGGTCAATGACGTAACACCGAAATATTCTGTCTGGCTGTTTGTTTTTTAAGATAAAAAAGGTTTAAATGTACAAAAACATACCTTCTATATGTAGTATCTCTCCCTTTTATGTACTCACATCAACTTTTTAAAAATCAGGAGTTATTTGTAATTTTTCTGTAATTTAATGTCAAAATATCATGTGGTGCGACCAATACTAATAATAACTATATTAAATTTAAAATAAAATATCTCATCTCTGTTGCTGAAACATTAAAAACTGATTCAATATGCTTAAGTTAATGTTATTTTTAAAACATTTTTATCAGTTTTATGTATTTTACAGGAAAAATGAGTCTGTTAACTACATTTAACTTGGCAAGTGTGATATTATATAGCTAATATTAGAATGTACAAAACTGTACAAAACTCAAAAGAAATGGAAACACTTGTTTTCCCTTGATATTACTGACAACTTGTAAAAAAAAAATATTATGTTAAAAAATGTTTTGGTTTTGAAATAAATTGTGGTCGCACCACATGACATTTTTTATTTTTCAGGCTATAAAATGTCATTGACACATATACAAACATTTGTTCAATGTGATTTTCTCCTTATAACAGACCGAGCACCAAGGACCACCTGTGGGCGCCCTTGTTGTCCTCAGGCCGAGGGCAGAGCTTCGTCCCGGCAGGATCTTCCCCAGCATGCAAACTAAGCCTCGCATTTGTTTATTTCTCTAACGGGCCGTAATCCAGTACACATGCCTGCGGCAGGGTGAGCAGGGCCGTTCTGCGCTGGGTTACCGGAGGACAAGGTGCGTTTGGGTCATCCAACAATACATCATGGGTTCATCAACAACCAGAACATGGCTTTTACACAACAGAGTACAGAACTGGAACATGGACTAGATAACATATTAATGAAACATATCAAAGTACTGGTTCAGCCAAAAATCAAATTCACACAATTTTCCACCGAACCCAGGTGTGGTCATTGTGCGTTCTGATTTTCTTCTTCATGTATTCTTTTACCTCTTTTACCCCTTTTACCTCATTTTATTTATTTATTCTTTATTCTTAATTTTACTTTCAATTGCTCTAAAGTACAACGAATTACCTTCTGTGTATGATAATGTGCTATATAAATAAACTTGAACTTGAACGTCTTTAGTTTAGCACCAAGGCACAGGGATAATACTGCAGACAGTCAATGGTCACCCAAATCTTTTCATGTAAATACCTCCCCAAAAAACACTTCTTCATCCGCGGACAACAAAGTCAACCAATCAGTTTAGACAACACTAAGACCGCTTAATGCGGTTTGTAAAAACAGACCCTGTTGTGTAAACAGGCACATGCTGGATACACACTGAAGTTTAGTTCATTCTTACAGCTCACAGTAAGTCTTTCTGTATCCTAAACCCCGTCTGATGCCCAGTAATGAAGTGCTGGATGCTGCTTGAGGGTCAAGGAAGTTCTGGGTCTACGTTTATGCTAAAAGATTTGGGTGACAATTGACTTCCAGTGTTAGCACCATTTGTTCGTAGCACCAGTTCTGAAGTAAAGAGGCAAAATTTGCCGATCAACCACACCTGGAGGAAGAGCAAAACTGTGTAATTGTTTTTTGACCAACTATTACTTTAATGTATGGGTTACAGTTTTATTGATTAGAAATAAAACACAAAACAAATTAGTGGGTTTTTTCTTTCTCTGCTCCATGCTCTAACTAAGTATATACTAGTGTAGGCCCATGCATGATAGAATCTTTTATTATGTCATGTTTTGGGGCTTCTTCGTAGAAGAAACGGTAAATTATGGCAGTTTTAAAGGGTTACTGTCACTTCTTAAAACATTTGATTGGTCTACACACCTCTGTGTGAGGGTCCTAACATTTCCATTCAATGTGAATTTTTCCACTCGCACCTTCATATGTGGTTTGTTTTAACAATTAGAATGCTTCTTTGGCTGTGGCTACATCATCTTATTCAATAGACTCATTTACAATATAGAACAATGAAAATTAGAATACAAAATGAGGGCACTGTTGCGAATGGCAGTGTTAAAGGGTCCATTTCATGGGAAAACGAATTTCCCTAGCTTTTCTAAAAAGTTGTTTCAAAACACCTCAAGGTCATACAGTCCATATATATGGAAACTACGCTGCAAAAACATCCCATTTTGGAATTTGCTGTTATTGTGATGTCACAAAAAATACAAGGCATTTGTATATAGAAGTCTAATCAGCCCCGTCCCCACTGGAGTTACAAAGAGTGTTTTAGGCAGATTTGCTTTTTGAAAGAGGCAAAATACAAGGCAGCCAATCAGTACAGAGGTCATTTACGGATGTGTCTTAAAGGCACAGCAATAAAGAAAACCTATTTAACTGTTCAAGCTACAGAAGTATCAATGGCGCACCTCATCTTTGTTTCTTTTTGGGTAGGTGTGTACTATATTGTCACAAAACCATGTACTTTTAATGCATGTTATAGTACAAAGAGTCCTTATCTAAGTCATTATGTACCATTTCCATTTTCAGTAAGTTTTTAGTCTCCTTCAGGCTGTGATGCTGTCTTTTGGCCAATCATAATTAATTTGAGAGGCAAGGTGAGATCACAGCAGCTTATATCACAGTTTGCAGTGGCCCTAACCTAGTCCTAGTCAATAAAACTATAACAAACATTGTGTATGTAGTTAAAACCTTTCAGAAGGTTTGAGCCGACAATGGCATTTAGCGTAGATGCAGTGCCATTCAGTGACCAGTGAGTGGCACTGCATCAGGATATGATGTTACAGTATGCAAATAAGCTTTGCAATTGTCTTGGCTCCCCTATGTTTATGCCACGTGATTATAATTTGATCTTTAATGTTTATTAGTATCCACTGGTCTCTGGCAGGGAGGGGCCAAAGCCATGTTTAAGCCTGTAGTTCAGCTACCCCATAGCACCCATTGAAATATTCAGGTTGCCGCCGCTGTCTTCAGGAGCAACCGCAGAGGTCCACGACCATGGAGGGAATTTTGCCATAGATTATTTGCTCCCGGTGGTTGAAGTAGAGCATGTTGATGGGTGACATCTTGGTGGGCGTGCAGCAGGGCCCTGCCGTGCCCCGAGGGTTGGCCTTGTTCACCAGGTGTGTATGCGGGTACTTTTGCAAGTGCACCTGCTCGCACTCACCCGAGCAGTAGTTGGCCTTGTAGCGCTTGGGCGCGATGATCCAGTCCCAGCCAAAGTCCTCGAAGTCCACGGTGAGGGCGTAGCGGCAGCAGCGGGACTCTGTAGAGCGCTCGTCGCAGTCCAGGCCGGAGTCTCGCCTGGAGCGCTTCGGCCTCTCCGCTATCTTCACCTCCAGGAAGGGTTTCTGTGAGCAAGAACAATGACAAAGATATGACTAGTGATAACAGGATGGGGTGAAAATTGATGAAGTATAAGTTCAAAACTATGGGATACTTTGAGAATAACCTCAGAAATATGGGATACTTTCAGAATGTCCTCAAAACTATGGGATACTAGGAGAATAACCTTAGAACTACGGGATACTTTGAGAATATCCTCAAAAATATGGGATACTTTGAGAATAACCTCAAAACTATGGGATACTTTGAGAATAACCTAAAAACTACGGGATGCTTTGAGAATAACCTCTAAACTACGGGATACTTGGATTGATCTCCATGGGAAAATGCCCTTGACTGATCCCGGCTCCACTCGAGCCTTTCCCCAAGCTGATGACATCGCTGCCTAAAGCTCCGGCGGAGGTTGTCGCTCCTGATCCTGATGCTTTTGGAAAGTGGACTCTCAGTTTCACTTCCAACAATCTTACTTATCTGGACATTGAAACCAACTCTGTTCCATAGAGGGCCCATCTGTTCATAATCTTGTTCATAAAAGCCCTCTTGTTATTTATCCCCATAAAGATTGTCTTTCCTTTCTCTCCAGGTCAACCTGAAGAGAACGGGTTCCCCTGCTGAGTCTAGGTTCCTCCCGAGGTTTCTTCCTCCAGCTGCGGGAGTTTTTCCTCGCCTGTTCCTCTCTAGGGGCTCGGACCTGGACTCTGTAACACTGCTTTTTGACAACCTGTTTTTAAAAAGCGCTCTCTAAATAAAATTTAATTGAACTGAATTAAAACAAAAATGCCTTACAAGTCCCTCCTCCCCTGACTCGGCCGAAGTGATGGCCAGGTCCTTCCCGTCAGCGTCCACAGCTGTGATCTCGATGCCGAAGTTGCTCTCAGGTTGCTCGAGCCAGGCCTGCAGCGTCTGCTTCATGTCGAAGCTCTGCCACGGGTTGGTCTGCGCATCCACGGCGAGGCGCAGTGAGCGGATGTTGGAGCGACTGTTGAGGCGCGACAGCTGCATGGACACAGTGGTGGCCTTGTGACCCAACCGAAGGTGGAACCACAACTGGGCCTTCAGGATGTTGTCTGGCAGGATCTTAGGGCTCAGTGAGAACGAGCAGCAGCGTGGCCCTGCATTACCCTGCGCCGTGCCCTGCGCTGAAACAGGTTAAACCAATGGTACATTGACATTTATGGCATTTATCAGACACTTTTATCAGCGATTTCCTTTCCCTAACCACAGAGGGGACAAGAGTCTTGCTCAGGAACCCATTGGTGATATGCTGAAGGTAAGATTCGAACCCATGACTTCTTGGCAAGTATACTACCCACTAGGCCACCACTACCAAGTGGTCAATTTTACTTCGCGATAACCACTCTTCTGGATAGTCCTGAGAGGCAGCAGCAGGTCTAGACCTGTGGTTTCAGGGCAATCTGTGGTTTTAGGTTTGCACCTCATCTTATTGCTGGGATTGGTTGGGCCACCTGTTTTTGTCTGACAAAAGTCGATATTGGGTACAAATGTGCTACACTGCTGCAGTTGGCTGACGCCCCACCCATGGTGAGTCCCTGCCTTGTGCCTAATGGCCCCAGGTACCTGCTCTCCTAATAAAGGTTAAGCTGTTATATGGAATAAATATATAAATGCATTTTCTACACAATTGTCTCTTCAGCACCACTGTGTCCACTGTGCACTAACTTGACTAAACCTGATAAGAGCAAAGCCACACTGTTGGGCCATATTGCTTTCAAATTAATGTCAGTTATGGCTAGCAAGTCTTTGTTATAAGTTTAAGACAACACAACAAAAGACATTATCCTCATCTCTGAAAGATCAATTTCATGATCTTCCAGAAAGCTGCTCTACTTTAAGGAACATCTAATAAATCCTTCGACCATTAGAATCTGAAGGATTCAGCTGGCATACTCTTCTGGACTTCATGTCCAGCAACCCATTTAAATGCAAATGTAAGTGCCATACAACCAGATATTTATGAACCATGAGGTTTAATTTGGTGTTTTTAAAGGACAGAAGGACTGGATGGATTTGTTTGGATCAAAAAGTGACAAAACAGAATTAAATAACTCACACAAACATTGTGGTTCAAGTCATTGATTAGCGAATATATTTGCAGGTTGTGCAGGTGCTGTGTGTAAAGGTAATGTGTAAAAATAATGTGTAAATATAGTGTGTAAGATTAGTGTGTAATTGTAGTGAGTAAATATATTGTGTAAAGGGATTGTGTAAAATTTGTGTGTAAAAGTAGTGTATAAGGGTAGCTGTAAAAGCAGTGTGTAAAGGAATTGACTAATAGTAGTGCGTGAATGTGAACAAGTGTGTAAAGGTTGTAGTATGTAAAAATAGTGTAGAAATGTAGTGTGTAAAAGTAGTGAAAAAAAACTGTTTATAAGCAAGTGAATGTGTGTAAACCCATGTGCAAAGTAGTACATAAAAACAAAAAGAAAAAGTATTTCATATGAGTACAAGTGTGCATAAGGGTAGTACATAAAAACCATGCAAAAAAGTATGTGTAAAAGTGTAAGTGTGAGTAAAACCGTGTGTGAAGTAGAGCGTAAAAGTGTAAGTGCAACTAACAGAGAGTAGAATTGTAAAAGAGTGAGTAACAGTAAGTAGAAGTGTGAGTAACAGTGAGTAAATGTGTAAAATTGTAAATAGAAGTGTAAAAGTGTGAGCAGAAGAGTAAATGTGTGAGTAACAGTGAGTAAATGTGAGTTACAGTGAGTAGAAGTGTAAAGATGTTCAAGTGTGAGTAATAGTGTGTAAAAGTGTGAGTAACAATGAGTAGAAATTTAAAGTTTGAGTAAAAGAGTGTAAATTTGGGTAGAAATGTAAAAGTGTAACAGTGAGCAGAAGTGTAAAAGTGTAAGTAACAGTAAGTAAAAGTCTCAGTAACAGTGGGTAGAAGTGTAAAAGTGTAACAGTGAGCAGAAGTTTAACAGTGAGTAGAAGTGTATGTGTGAGTAAACGTTTGTAATAATGTTAGTAACAGTGAGCACAAGGTGTGAGTCACAGTGTGTAAAGGTGTGAGTAACAGTGAGCAGAAGTGTGAGTAACAGTGATTAGAACAGAGAAGTGTGAGTAACAGTGAGTAGAAGAGTAAAAGTGTGAGTAACAGTGAGCATAAATATTAAATTTTGAGTAACATTGTGTAAGTGTGAGTAACAGTGAGAAGTGTAAAATTATCAGTAACAGTGTGTAAAAATGTGAGTAGCAGTGTGTAAAGGTGAGTAGCAGTGTGTGAAAGTGTGAGTAGCAGTGTGTAAAAGTGTGAGTAGCAGTGTGTGAAAGTGTGAGTAGCAGTGTGTAAAAGTGTGAGTAACAGTGAGTAGAAGTGAATGTGTGAGTAACAGCGTGTAAATGTGTAACAGTTTGTAAAAGTGTGAGTAACAGTGTATAAAGGAGTGAGTAACAGTTTTAAAAGTGTAACAGTGTGTTAAACTGTGAGTACAGTGAGTAGAAATATAAGTGTGAGTAGAAATATGAGTAACAGTGAGTAAAAGTTTGAGTAAGAGTGTGTAAATGTGTGAGTAACAGTGTGCAAAATTATGAGTAACAGTGAGTAGAAGTATGAGTATAAGTGTGAGTAACAGTGTGTAAATTGTGAGTAACAGTGAGCAGAAGTGTCAAGTGTAAGTAACAATATGTGAGTAACAGTGAGCAGTATTGTAAAATGTGAGTAATGGTGAGTAAAAGTTTGAAGAGCAGTATGTAAAAGTGTGAGTAACAGTGAGTACAAGTGTAAAGCGTGCGTAAACGCGACGGCCCCTACGTTCCGTGGCCACGGCGATGATGGTCTCGGTGGTCGCCTGCTCCTCGTCCTCCTCCGCCATGCCCCCCCTCTGCTCTGACTGGCTGAGCAGCTCGAGCAGAGGCGGCGCGCGGGGCAGGAGCTGGCGCGCGGCCTCGCGGCTGATGTTGGGCGCGTGCTGGAGCCGCAGCAGGCTGAGCACCTG
>JBBMFX010000037.1:12312527-12329290 GCA_037832545.1 Rhabdalestes septentrionalis | reverse complement strand
CCAAACACAAACACACACACCCACACACACACCTACACACACACACACACACACACTGTGACCTCAAGACGATTAGACTGTGATTCCATAGGAAATTAATCAGTGAATCACGTGTTCAAAGTGATTTTACCCTGATTTTATTAATTTAAGCACAGAGAGACAGAGAGAGACAGAGAGAGACAGAGAGCGAGAGAGAGAGAGAAAGAGAGAGAGAATCTCCTGGTTCTTTTCTGTTTTCCAGGGAGACGTGTGGAGCGCAGACGTCCGATCTGGAAACCTGAGAAGGACGCCCAAGAAACTAGCACACTCCATCCCACTGTTCTCTCCTTTCTTTTCCTTCTTCTTCCTCTCTTCCCAGTTTAATTTTTCCTCTCTGCCTTCCCTTTGTTCTTTCTCTCGCTCTCTCTCTGTATTTAGGTGGTGCATCATTCCTAATTGTGCTGTTTTTGGAGCTTCTCTTTCGGAACCCTTAACTTTACTCCACACACACACATACACACACACACACACACAATTTTGGCCTGTACAAAGCCTTGCATGTCGAAGCAGTTACACTTCATTGCGTCTTTAAATCTGCATTTTTAACAATTAACCAAACTGTAATTGACTTCAGTGCTTCGTAGGTTTAGCTCCTCGTCTGAAATGTTTTTCAAAAATTGAAAAAAATAGGAATACCGAGCCTCATTCGTGCGGCGGCCGCTTTGTTTTGTCCAGCACAAGACGGGACATTTGAGACAAAAAAATGTTTTTAGAGCGAGAATTCAACAAAACACATTTATATTTCCCTGAGTTTTTGCCATTTATCTACGTTTAGCTACGTGTAGCTAACCTTCATTTAGTTACAGCTAAAGCTGCATTTCACTAGCTAGTTCAGCTAATTAGCTGAAGTATACATTTAGACATGTAGGCTTCACTATCTAGCTACATAACCCAAGTTAGGTGCAGCATTAAGCTAAACAATGGTTACCTGAGCCAAATTTAACTGAGCTAGCTTAACTTTACTTAATAACCCAGCTAAGTGTAGCTTAGCTAAACCTTGCTAAAATAAACCAAGACAGTTTACAGGAGCTGGCTAATCTAAATTTAGGTAGCTAGCTAAAATATACATCTCCTGACAGGAAAAAATGAATGTTTTTGCTTACGTAGCTAGCTCTGTTCAGCTAAGCTATGTTTATGGAAGCTGCACTTAACTAGCTATGTTTAACTAAGCTAACAGAAACCTTTAAGCTAGCTAGCTTATTTACTTTTACAAACCTGATCTGGCCTATTTTTAGCAAGCTAACCAGCTGCGTTACCTGTGGTATGTTCAGCTAGGTAGCTGAGCATTGTTTAGCTAAGACTGACTAATTAGCACGTTCCCGCCGTGTGCGTGAGGTAAAACGGCCGCTGTGATGTTTTCGATGCGTTTTTTTCCATTGTCGTCGTTGATTCTGTACGTTTGCTGTCGTAGAGTGTTTTGGTGGAGGGTCGTGTCTTAGAAACATGGCATTCTGTTTGGATCTCTTTTATTTCAGAATCTCATCCACTGCCTCTCCCATTTTTAAACGCTCTGCCTCTGAACTGTCCCGTTACCGTGTGGCCGTGGGTGCTTGTGCCGCCTCTAAGTAGCTCGTTCTCTTGGTCTGAGAAGGCCGGTGTCCACCAGTCCCTCCCGCACTGATGAGGGTCCAAACACCGACTGGTCCGTCCAAGCTAGATTTGGTAAATCCCTTAAAAAGTAACACCATATCAGCTAGCAGTGTGACTGACAAAGCAAACATTTTTGCATCATGCTACAGAGGCTAGCAGTGTGACGTTAAATTGGCGTTATTAGCTAAAGCCAGTGGACCGACTGCTTAGCCTGTCAATCACATGTTTAATTTCTACATATGCAGCAATGTGGCAGGACATCTATTTGGATGGAAACTGGGCAGATAAAATGGTCAGGTGAGGTTCTGGAAGGCCACAGTGTAGTACTATGTACTAGGGATGGACTAATCACTGTAAACAAACATAAAAAAATGACTGTACAATTCACAAACAATGGCAAAAAACATCCTTCATAAATATGGATAACAATTATAGACCACATCAAGTAAAGTTAAATTTTTCTTATTTTTATAATAAAAGTGTTTCTTATTTATAATAAAATAGTTTATTAGAGTATGTAAACATTCATTTTGGCTCTCTAGTCCATACATGGAAATTCTGCATTTAGGCGACCTCCACTTAGGTAGGGTTATAGCTACGTTTAGCTAAGATATATTGCCCTTTAGGCCCGACTGTGGTGTCGTGGGTAGTACTGTTGGCCCAGAAATCCATGGGGGTTTGAATCCAGGTCCTGGTCTTTTGTGTATGTTAAGCAACATTTTTAGATATAGCTGTGTTCATGTTGGCTGTGTTTAGCTAGCCAGTTAGATAAGCTAGGTTAGGTTAGCTGATGAGGGTGTGTCTTTCCAGACACTGGGAGGTGTCAAGACTTTTGCACAGCATGTAATCTTATGAACCCAGTAAATATTAAAGCCTCTGCAGTGCTGTTTTATGTGTTGGCCAAAACACTTCCATGTGTGGGAGATCTTCCATAGGTGGTCTTTTAAAGGTGGTCTTTGAAAGGTGGTCCTTTGTAGGGATTGGTGGAAGCCGGTGCCGTCTCAGACCCTCTTTCTGCTTGAACTGAACTGTGACGTGAGTCAAAACTGACCCAGGCTGCTGGCTCTGCATTTCCTCCTGTGTTTGTGGAGCTTTTCTTTTCTTTTTTGGGTTTGTTTTGATATTCTTTTTAGTTTAGGCTTTGTTTATTATTATTATTATTATTATTATTATTATTATTATTATTATTATTATTATTATTATTATTACTATTATGAAATGTTTTCTCTTTTAAACGACAGCTTCCCATAGTTTGGGCGGATCACTCAGTATTACGTAGTCAATAAAAGCATAGTCTGTGAACCACGCAATCGGACAATAACAACTTTGTATAATAAGAATTCAACTTTTTAAAACGCATCACCAGCTAGCATGCCAACAAACTGTACGTTGATATTGTAAACAACTGTGATCTCTGTTAATAAAATGGCCATTTCATCGTTCGCGGTGTCTTTCTTTTCTTCCCATTGAAGGGGAATTCCCCCAATTTTTACACAATTCTGCATATTATATTGGTGAAGGTATAATTGGTTAAGTTTTTGCCTCGATAGGGCTGCCCTAGCTAACTGTAAGTGCTGTTATTTTACAGTTCAACCATGAGGCTGTGGGCCACCCAAATTATTAACAATAAGAGCATACAGTTAACATTTAAAATTGTCCTCACAAATACTCTTTTGACCAAACGGATACACTCAAAAACCTTTATGGAAGAGTGGAAATAGCTTATAATAGCTTGCAAATGGGGTCAACTACATATAAATGCCTATTGATTTTGTAATGGGACATCCAACAATGTCATATAAGGAGCAGGTGTCTACATACTTTTGGCCATATAGTGGATAAAAATCAGAGGCATACTACTTTTGGATGGGCTTCCACTCTTAACACCAATGTGTGTTAAATATTCATACCAGTTTCAAACCGACACACACCACCATGACCATCACACTATGCTGAAAATGGGCCCCCCAGCAGAATAGTGGACGACACTGGTCCTGTAGTCAGGGGGATGCTAAATTAATTAATTAGCATGTACAAACGGCATAACTGAATTTAATTTTCTTTCAGGATTAAAAAAGTACAGAATATAGGATGCATATATATATCCTGAATTGCCTAAAAGCGAGCATTTTAATATTGGCCTTATTGGTGACTATTTCCAAATATGCTCTATATATATATATGCTCATTTAGAACATATTTCGAGCATATTTGGAAATAGTCACCAATAAGGCCGATATTAAAATGCTCGCTTTAAGGCAAATCAGGATCAGCATGTATGTCACATTGGGCCGTGCATCGAGCCGTGCAGGCTCAATTGTGAAATGTGAGGGGGACACGTCTCCCCCCCCCCGTTTGAATGGGGATGACGCCCATGGTCAGAACTTAAATACAAAACATCTTCAGACCTTAACCAATCATAGAACACAATTTTTTAAACTAAACCCAATACAGCTGACAAAGAGAGTAACGACACAAACATATGCCCATATCAAAATAAGGGTCCCAATACAATTTACAATTAAAGAAATATTGGATGTTAATGTTGGCCCATTTCTGGAGGAGAAAGAAAGAGGAAATTTTTGTGGAGCAGAAAAGAATAAATTTCAAATTTTAATTAAAGAGGCTCCTTATTGTTGCACCTTAACACAGCACAGCACAAACTGTGAACAATGTCAGATTCCTTCTCTTCAGTTAACCCATTTAACCCATTTAACCCGTTTAATCCGTTTAATCCGTTCACCAAGTGAAGCAGTGGGCAGCCTCGAACACAGCAACTGAGGAGCAGTGAGTGGGGACACTACGGAACCAAATGGGGATTTGCCACTGACTGGTACTGGCTCGGTTCGGTTCAGATCTGTTCTACTCTGCTCAGTTTGGTTTTGGACCGTAGGTTTTCCACAACAGATGAAGTATTGCCTTCACCTAACTGATTGCATCAGCGACCACCAATCAGTAACCTCCAATATAAACACGTCATCATTCAGTATCGGTTCAGCACGGTCTGAACCTCTGCCAAGGTGGAACCAAGAATGGTACCAGATTTTAGTCATGGAAAAGCAAAAAAAGCAAGTAGACTTGAACCAAACCAAGCTAATACGAGGAAGTGGAGAACCTAAGGCCCGAAACCAAATTGAACCAAGCAGAACCAAACTGAACCAAACCGAGCTAGTACCAGGCAGTGGAGAACCTACGGCTCAAAACCTAACTGAACGGAGTACAACCGAACTGAACCTAACTGAGCTGGTACCAGTCAGTGGAAAACCCCCATTAGGTGCCTCTAGCAGTCCTAGGATTCAAACCCATGACCTTCTGACCACAGGGGGAACTCCTTAGCCACTAGGTCACGAGCTTGTTGGGGTCAGTGCTGGAGTCTGGGGTCTCTTGTGGTCTTGTGGTGGTCAGAGCTGGACATGCTGGTTGAAGTTCTAGTTCTAGCCTCCAGGTGGCGACACAGTGCTACTGGAAAACGGGAGTCTGAGGATCGCCACAACTGGCTCTGTCACACACACGAGTTTGTTTTCATATATTTAAGGGATCTCGGAGCCCTTCTGCAATAGTGTGTACAAGCAACAATAAACCCCCACAACTAACAGCTTTGCCCATTTTTTTCTGATAAAATAATGCGGATTTGGAATCGTGAAAGTGTGAAGGAGAGCTGATAACCTCGCCATCGCATTATCAGGTCCCCACAAAGCAATAAATACACACTCTATCGAAGTCGGCTCTCTCTGCGCTCTCTACTTATATTCAAGAACTCTTTTCCAAACATGGAGCAAACAACACGGTAAAAATATTTGGCTTTTAAAGGTTCATTTGCATTCTAAAACAGTAAAATTACCCCAGAAGAGTACCTGAGAGCTAAAGCTAAATCCTTCAACCTCAGTGTAAGTAACCCATGAATGAATCTGTTCATTTAAACTTTTTTAGCATGTATGCTAATGTTAACCTTGTGCAACAGATTATTTTTTCCAACGTAAAACACTCTACTGTGAAGAACAGGTTGGACAGTTTTGCAGCATGGATGCTAATGTTTATGTGTTAAAAACCTTGATGGTTTTTAATATTCGAATAATATTCTCAGGGCTGCCAACTTTTCCCAAAACCTTTGCGTGAGATTTTAAGCGAGGTGTGGAGGGTGCTTGCTGCCATCGCGTGCGTCGGGTGGTGGGGGATGGTGGATGGGGTGCTGCCTTACATCCCAAGCATCGAGGGGTGGGGGGTGCTACATTACATCCCGTGCGGCCGAGCGGGGAGGTGGCGGGGGGTGGGGGGGGTGGATGCTTTCTTCTTGTGCCGAGGATTATCGCGACATTCGGTAGCCCACCTACCCTTGAGGAGTGTGCACGATGGGAAAAATTGAAAAAATAGATTTTCAGCGTGAGAAATCAGAGGGGTGGCATGAGAGCGTGTGAAGACAGTCAGATGCGTGTCTCACGCTCATTGCATGAGAGTTGGCAGCCCTGTATTCTTAATCACAATTTACCATGCGAATTTTTAACTAGAATGGATTACTCTAATAAAATGTGACTGCACTCCATGATGCAAATGAGCTCTTTTTGAAAAGCCTAAAAATATTTTAAATCAGCAAACAGACCTGACTAACAACTTGCTGTCTAACTATAATTAGTCACTCTGTCTATTTTTAATAAATGAAAACATAAATGCAAACATACCTAAGTTTTGTAGCTGTACTCAGTGCTTGAAGTGGGCTGGAATGCAGCGGAACGCATTTTCAGAACTTCCGTGTTTTCGTTTTTTGGGTTCCGCCACTTTTTTCTGCGCTCCGGTACTTACTGAAACTGATCCAGCGCAGCGAGAGTGTTCCGAGAATATGTCAGAAAATTAGAGTTCCTCCACTTATTTTTTTCCCACTTCTAGCACTGAGTGTAACCACTATTTCTACCTCTACTACAGCAACTACAGCTACTACTACAACTATAACAATTAGGCTAATACAACAGCTACTACTACAATTACAACATATATTACTACGACAAATTCTTTGAATGCATGAATGTGAATGTACAACTAATAGCACTTCTACTACTACTAATTCAATTATATTATGCTACTATTATTATTACTAGTACAACTACCATCACTACCACTCCTACTACTCACAGCTTTTTAAAATAACTAACCTGAGTTTTAGTGTCTTGAAGTCTGCTGTGCGCTCTGTGATTGTTTCTCCAAAATTTTTCCCTCTCTGGCCTTTATAACTATGACATGTAATGGTGGTGAGAAAATCATCAAACTGTCAAAACTCAGTTCAAAGACTGAACATTTTCTTGTTAAGAGGTAGTGAGTTATCCATCCTAAATTTGGAAGAAACTGGATTTTCACAGAAGTCTTATACTCTGAAGAAGGTCGTTCACCTGATCAAAACAGGGCAGAAACCATGTCACCTCCCTCTGAAGAAGTTCCAGCTGGAACCTATGGCTATTTACAGTGAGACTCCATGAACAATATCTTTCTGGTCTGAGCAAAACCTTTTATTTCAAACTCTTGAGCTCAGAAACAGAGGGTTTGCAAAAATAACAACCTTGATTTAATCATGTCACTTAATCATTAGTCACATTAATGTGGTATTAAGAGAAAGAATCATTCAAATATAAGAATCACAAACTGAATATGTTTATATGCCTTAAAATATACATGAACATATCGATTAGTTTTAAGTATATGTTTAAGACTCTCTCTGACATTAATTTTAAAGCTGACTCAACAGTCTTTTGAGAGAGACTCAACCACAAATGTAGATTTTTTTCAAACACCAAACTACTTGGCTCCTAATCAGCCAATCAAATATACAAAGGCACGGCCGGAGATTTTTAGGACTTTTTAGGGATTTTGATATTTAGACCTTCCTTCACTATGGGCTCCAACAAGAAGTGGTGCAAAAGAGTGGGTGGAATAAAAATAATACTTAAACTTCAGAAGAGCATTAGTGTGATTGCTGATGCACTAATAATAAAACGCATCATACTGTCCTGATTCCTGATTCAAGTTCACTTTAAGAACAACCCGAATGGATTTGCCTCTTCTTTTCTGATGTTCATGTTTTGGATGTGATTTGACTACAGTTGTGATTAGTAAAATTAGACTGACCTGCTGTAATTTGAGAGGGGAACTAAGTACAGTTGTGAATCGGTTTGGCAAGGAATTGAATGTTGAATTCACTTAAACAAGAATCAGAAAGTGTTTGTTTGGGAAAACCCAAATCAAATGAATTATTATCTTTATTTTTTGTGGTGCTACAAGGCTAATGTTGCTTACCAGTAATTCTTGGACATAAAGTTAAACCTACCTCTCATTTCTGTGTATTTTGTGTTCAAAAATCTTATTGTAGCCTTGAGGGACAGTTCTCCAGGCTTCCTGAGGGACTTTCAAGTACTCTCTTTATCAGAGGAATGATTCTGTTTGTTCATTTTGCTGTTTTTTCATTAACAAATCCAGTTCTGTAATTCCTGAACCAGTGAAGAACCAGGAGCAGATGGTGCCAGATGATGGGGCGGTGATCAGTATACTGGTGGTGCTGAATGCTGAGTAGCTGAAAGTCTTTTATCCAGGTTGTTTGCATCTTTAAGCACTTTCAGTGATGGTCAATGGCAGGCTTGGGTGTGTCCATGCATCTATCTAGGCAGTCACCAACTACAACAGTTTAGAAAGGGTGGATAAACTGGCCCACCAGTATTTGGGGGCAATAAATCTTTCTTTGGTAATTTATCTGGGATTGAAGCTGCTCTGAGCTGGCCAGTTTATGCCGGAAAATGTGACCTAGATTAAAGATTTCAAAAATGTATAGTCATATGTACTGAAAAAAGTGCATTTCTCTGTGCAATGAAATGAGTAAATAAATAACTAAAATAAAATCTGAATCAAAATGAAAAAGAAATAAAATTAAAATTGTAAAAAGAAGTGAAAATGTAAAAAGAAGTGAAAATAAATAAAAATCATTGGGTTCTCACCGTGGAGGTGCGCTGGTTGTTGACATCACCAGTGTATGGACATTGAGGAGGACATTGAGGGGGATGCTGAAGAGAACACTGAGGGGGACTCTGAAGAGGACACTGATGATGTTGAGTACGAGGATGTTGCTGAAAGAGACGCTGAGGAGCACATTGGAGAAGATTTTGAGGAGGAGGCTGAAGAGGGTGTTGAGGGGGACGCTGAGGAGAACCGTGGAAAGGAGATTTTCCTGTGAGTCATCTTTCAAATACAAAAGGCTTGTTGGGGGGTGTCTTGGGGGATTGGTGGGGGTATTAGCAGGGGTGTGACTGGGTTATTGGGGGGTATGTGGGGTATGAAAGGAGGCAAATTACACCCATGCTTCACTCGTGATGCCGAAACCAGAGAGCCTTTTAGCGTAGTGCTAAAGAGGAAAGAGAGGTTTTTTTTGCCTCTTCGCTGAGCGCGCATTCATCATCCCACCTCCCCTTATTATTTGCAAATATTTGCAATTTTAATGAGGCTCATTTGCATAATTCCTAGGATCAACATAACTCTTTGTAGCCCACGGAGCCCGGCACGCTCGGCACCCTCAACATTTGCCTTTGTGCTAAAGAAAGTGAAGGCTGTATGATTGTGAGTGTGTGTGTGTGTGTGTGTGTGTGTGTGTGTGTGTGTGTGTGTGTGTGTGTGTGTTCCACATTCACATTTAGCTGCGATAACACCCCGGCCTGACCCGTGGACATTTTTCAAGGCCTTTTTCATCCAGAACAGTCTGATGGAAACATTAGAGATATTAACAATGAAATAAAACAACCAACCTCTAATCAAAATGAACTTTTTTTTTTTTTTTACCTCATTCATAAATATACTCTATCCTGTTCTATTCTGTTGTACTCTACTCTATTCCCGTGCACTGTAGTTTGTTCCAATGTAGTCAATTCCAATTTGTTCTGTTCTATTCTATTCTTTTCTATTCCAATTTGTTTTATTCTATTCAGTTCTGCTCTATTTTATTTCATTCCATTCTGTTCTACTCTATTCTAACTCAATTCTCTTTTACTTTATTATTAGGTGTTCTGTCTGTTCTATTCCACCATACTACACTGAATTAATGAAATAAAAGGGATCTTGACAGCCCTACGCTTCAGTACTGTTACAGACATGTTCTATTCTACTCTACTCTAATTCTTCTCAATTTTCTGCTATTCAATTGTATCCCAATCTGTTCTGTCATATTCTATTCAGCTTTATTCTATTCCATTCTTATCTATTCTATTCCAAATACTATGGTACTCTGTTACAATGTACTTCATTTCAATGTGTTTTGTTCTGTTCTACTCAATTCTAGTGTATTCTATTCTATTTTATTCTATTCCACTCTACTCAGTTATACTGCACTCTATTCTAATTCTGTTCTATTGTTCGTATGTGATTTAGTCCAGTGGTATTTATTCTATTCTATTCTATTCTGCTCTATTCTATTCTAGTGTAACACGTTCCATTATATTGTACTCTGAAATTTAACCAAAGCACTCCTGTTAAGTCATGTTTAATATTTTACAGAAGCATAAGACATAATAATACTACTAATAAAAGTAATAATAACAGTAGTGGTCGTAGTGTAATGATGATAAGGAAGAAGATGAAGAACAATAAGAATAACATTAAGAATAGTAATCTGTCTCTAGTTATCCATCAATCCATCCATTCTATGCTGGTGGAGGGGGTGCTGGGGGGGTCGTTTATGCATGAAGCCCCCAAGCCTGACATGACTGGTCCCAGGACAAAATGCTGCTCTATTCTATGCTACTCTCTTACATCCTATTCTGTTCTATTGTATTCTATTTCAATCCTATTCTATGTATTCTGTTCTATTCTATTCTATTCCAGAACAAGCAACACTGTTGCTGTGTGATTTATTACAGATTGATGTATTACAGTTTGATTTATTACAGTGTTTTTTGTTCTGTTCTGCTCTGTTCTAATATATTCTATTCTATTTAATTCTATACTGTTGTTGCATACTCTGTTATATTGTACTCTATTGCAATTCAGTTCGACTGTTCTTTATTTTGTATTATTCGGTTCTATTCCAGTATAATATACTGTATTCAATTCCACTCTATAATCTGTTCTGTTCTACTGTATTCTAACTCAGTTCTATTCTATTCTGTTCTGTTCTATTTCACTGCACTATGTGTTCTATTCTACTTTATTCTAATTCTTTTCTATTCTGCTTTACTCTATTACATCTGATTCTGCTTTCCCGTTCAACTGTACTCCACTTAATCCTAATCTATTCTGTTCAGTTATCTATTCTGTCCTTCTATTCTATTCTTTTTCCACCCTTTTTCCATTCCAGTGTTTCTTTTCTACTCTATACCAGATACTATGATACTCTGTTCCTGCGTACTCTGTTCCAATCGTTTTGTTCTTTTCTACTCTGTTCTAGTGCATTGCTTTCTATTCTAATGTTATATTGTACTATTTTATTTTGCATACTCTGTCGTAATTCAGTTCTATTTTACTCTATTCTATGCTATTCTCTTACATCCTATTCTATTCTGTTCTATTCTATTCTATTCTGTACTCTGTTACATTTTACTCTATTGCAATTCAGTTCTACTCTACTTTATTCTGTGCTATTCTGTTCTATTCCAGTATAATATACTGTATTATATTCCACTCTATACTCTGTTCTGTTCTACTGTATTTAGTGTATTGTGTTCTGTTCAGTTCTGTTTTACTATACCACTCTCTGTTGTATTGACTTCTATTCAAATTCAGTTCTTCCTCTATTGTTTTTCTAATCTAATATGTTATAGTATACACTTTTATATTGTATAGTCTATTGTAATTCAGTTCTATTTTACTCTATTCTATGATATTCTGTTCTATTCCATTACAAAATACTGTATTATATTCTACTATGTTCCATTATACTGTATTCTGTTCTTTTCTACTGTATTCTAACTCAGTTCTATTCTGTTCTGTTCTAATTTACTATGCTATATTCTATTCTAGTCCATTTGAATTCTACTCTATTTTGTGCTATTCTATTCTGTTCCATTCTATTCTATTCTACTCTATATTCTTCTGACATTTTGTTCTGCTCTATTCTGGTTTGTGCTATTTCATTATTTGTACTTTTCTATCAAACACTAATTTATTCTACACTATTCAGTTTTTTATTCTATTCTATTCTATTCTATTCTATTCTATTCTAGCTGAAGGTTAGAGGCTATTTTCATGTTTGAAAATCTGGTTTTATCTTCTGGATAAACAATATGTTCTGCACCTGTGCACTCAAAAACTGAAGCTAAAGGCTTCAATATTAAAGGCTTTTCATTTCCCTAACATTTTAGAATAAATATTTTATAAATGTTAGCAAAATAATATGTTGCTTGAGTAATATATTTTACTCATATACAGTGCTGTGAAAAAGTATATGCCCCCTTCCTGATTTCTTATTTTTTTGCATGTTTGTCACTCTTAAATATTTCAGATTATCAAACAAATTTAAATATTAGACAAAGATAGCCCAAGTAAACACAACATGATGTTTTTATGTGAGGATTTTATTTATTAAGGAAAGGAAACTACCAATCTACATGGCCCTATGTGAAAATTGTATTACATACAAAACTTAAAAACTGGTTGTGCCACAATTAGTAGCAACAACTGCAATGAAGCGGTTGTGATAACTGGGAATTAGCCTTTCTCTTCACTGTGGAGGAATTCTGGCCCACTCTTCTTTGCAGAATTGTTTGAATTCAGCCATACTGGAGGGTTTCCGAGCATAAATCGCCTTTTTAAGGTCGTCCCACCCCAACTCAGTTGAATTCAAGTCTGGACTTGGACTAGGCCACTCCAAAACTTTAATTTTGTTTTTCTTCAGCCATTCAGAGCTGGACTTGCTGGTGTGTCTTGGAAGCAGCAAAGCAGCCCCACACCACGTTTCATCAGTCAAGAGAATATTTCCCCAAAAGAAATGGGGATCATTTTTGGTGAAATTGAGACGAGTATTGGTGTCCTTTTTGTCCGCTGTGGTTTCACTTTGGAATTTGCCATGCGTGCCATTGTTGCTGTGTCTCTTTCTTACATTTGAGTCATGAACGCTGACATTAACTGAGACAAGAGAGGCCTGCAGCTCTTTAGATGTTGTTCTGGGTTTGTTTGTCTTGCTCGTCAATGCTCTCTTTGTAGGCTGGCCACTTCCAAGAAGGTTCACCGCTGCTCCTCCATTAGTGAATATTGCATCTCACTGCGGTTCATTGGAGTCCTAGAGATATAGAACAGCCTCTGTAACTTTTTCCAGACAGACAGATGTCAATGACTTTGAATTTCTTCAGATTGTGGCATGATGTCTTTCTTTTTTGATGTAACGTAGGGCCATGCTGGTTTGGACATTTTTTTTCCATTATAAATAAAATTATCACTTGAAAGCAGCATTTTGTGCAAAAAGAAATCAGGAAGGTGGCAAATATTTACTATAAGCCACACTATACTTAAATGCATGTTATTATAAATACATTTAAAGATGCATAATGATAATCTTAATGATAATAATAATAATAATAATAATAATAATAATAATAATAATAATAATGATAAAGCAACAATAAGGTTTTTTAGAATAAAGAACACAGAAACTCTTTCTCTGAATTAAACCCTTTCAACTCATTCACCAAGTAAAGCAGTGAGCAGACAGGAACACAGTGTGTGAAGAGACAAGTATCCTACCCACTAGGTACCTACCATCAACAGTCCTGGGATTCGAACCCACGACATTCTTATCACAGGGGCAACTCCCGAACCTCTAGACCACCAGCTGCCCAAAAAGTAATATGAATATTATTATTGTTGCTGTAGTAATAATAATAATTACAGTAATGATAGCAACCACAACACCAATGATGTTATATTTTATATAATTCTATAGAAGGTTATGATATTATAAAATTATAACAAATAATAATAATAACAACAACAACAACAACAATAATAATAATAATAATAACAACAATAATAATAATAATAATCATCATCATCATCATCATAATTATCTTCTTCTTCTTCTTCTTCTTCTTCTTCTTCTTCTTCTTCTTCTTCTTCTTCTTCTTCTTCTTCATCATCATCATAATCCCAGGTTGTTGGGTCCAGCACCCAGTTGTGACCACGCCCCCTTTCCCTCTATCCTTCAAGCTCCGTTCTAGTTGCGCAGCCTTTCCCGGGACGCCCTTTAGGACTTCCAGCCGGGGAAACAAACTCAGGGCCTTTTTTTCAGAAGATAAAAGTCGTTTCAGAAGATAAAAGTCGTTTCAGAATGCGAGGATCTCCCGATGTTCAGGTCAGATAAGCCTGAATCTCCTGCATCTTAAAAACAGAGCGGGTTTGAGTTGAAGGAGGGGTCTGCGTTTCTGGAGCGCAGCCGTGACGCACTGAGCGCAGTGGAGGCGCTGCGATCTTCAAGCTGAACTCATCCACGGATCTTCTGGGGGACCTGCTGGAGCTCCAGCTCCTCGGTGGGTTCGTCGCTGCGGAGGGGCTCCAGGAGCTGAAAGCTGCGGGGTGTGAGGAGCTGAGTCCGGGAGGAGGCTCGCGGGGCTGGAGGGGGTTAGTTTAGACAGCTAACCGGACCAGAAGCTTCTCTGGTGAAGGTCCAGCCCAGCAGCCACCCAGCTACTGCTCCTGCATCCAGCTCCGTTTTACAGCCTCCCCAGCACCCCAGCGCTCCCCTGTCCCACTGCAGCTCCACAACCGGTCCACCCTCCTGATGACCAGGCAGGACAACACCTCCCTGAGGAGGAACCCTGCAGGAACCCAGAAGAACCAGGGAAGAACCCTCCCTCCTCTGGAGAAAACCAGGGATGAAATGAAATAAGCATTGTTGTGTTTCTGCCTGAACTGAAGACCAGCCTGACACTGAGCCTCCAGCTGAGAATGGCTGCACTGAGTCCTTGAAGGACCAGACTGGAGGAGATCTTTCTTCCAGAAAGTGGAATTCTTAAGGAAGAATTTCTATTCTTTCCAGGTAGAGATGCTATTTTTTTCCTCCATGGTTTCTTGCAGAAGTGTGTCCTTCATTATGTACTATAAAAATTACAAAAATAATACATATATTTGGGTAATGAATAGGTACTTTTACAATGATTCATGATGGAGGTGTTGTCTAATGACTAGGGCCTGTGTACAGTGCTGTGAAAAATATTTGTCCCCTTTGTGATGTCTTATATATTTGCTTGTTTGTCACATTTAAATGTTTCAGATTATTAAAACTAATTTAAATATTAGACGGAGATTACCCAAGTAAACACAAAATGTAGTTTTTAAGTGATTATTTTATTTATTAAATAAAATGTGAAAAGTAGTTGCCCCCTCCGCCTTGCAAAATCACAAAGTCACTTTGATTAATCACATTGTTTGGAAGTGCAGTTCCACCAGCCACACCCATACCTGATTACTGCCAGACCTGCGGAACTGTGAGATCACTTAAAAAGTAGGTTAAACGATCCCAGAAAAGGAAAGACATCAGGCCACGATCTAAAGAAATTGACATCTGTCTGTCTGTGGAGCTGCTTTGTTGTACTTGTGACAACGACAAATAAAGATTAATCAATCAGTTAAATCAAAAGGTTACAAAGTCATTTCTAAAGCTCTGGGACTCCAGAACCGCAGTGTGAGCCAATATTTACAAATGGAAACATGGAGCGGTGGTGAACCTTCCTGTCCGGGTTACAAAGAGCTCAGCGTCAGGCAGGAGGTCACAAAGAACCCAGAACCACATCTAAAGACCTGCAGGCCTCTCTCACCTCAGTTAAGGTCAGTGTTCACGACTCAACCAGAAGAGACACGCCAAAAAAGGCAGGCATGGCAAATTCCAATGCGAAAACCACTGCAGACCAAAAAGAACACAAAGACTCATCTCACGTTCACCAAAAAACATCTGGATGTTCCCCATTTCTTTTGGGACAATATTCTGTAGACTGATGAAACAAAAGTTGAAGTATTGGGAGTGTCCCATTATATCTGGCGTAAAAGTAACTCAGCATTTCAGAAAAAGAACATCATGCCATCAGTAAAACATGGTGGTGGTAGTGTGATGGGCCGGGGCTGCTTTGCTGCTTCAGGACCTGGAAAACTTGATGGAACCGTGAGTTCTGCTCTCTACAAAAAATCCTGAAGGAAAATGTGTGGCCATCAGTTTGTGACCTCCAGCTGAAGCACTCTTGGGTTCGGCAGCAGGACAATGATCCAAAACTCACCAATTGAGGTGCTGTGGCATGATCTTAAAAAGGCGGTTGACGCTCAGAAACCATCCAACATGGCTGATTTCAAACAATTCTGCAAAGAAGAGTGGGCCAGATTTCCTCAACAGTGATGTGAAAGATCCATTACCAGGTATCACAACCATGATATTGCAGTTGTTGCTACAAAGGGTGGCACAACCAGCTATTAGGTTTAGGGAGCAATTACTTTGTCATAGGGGCCATGTAGATTTGGATTCCTTAAACAAAATCATAATTTAAAAACTGCGTTTTGTGTTTACTCTGGATATCTTTGTCTAATATTTAAAATAATTTGATAATCTAACATATTTAAGAGTGACAAACATGCAAAAAAATAAGTAATCAGAAACGCAAATACTTTTTCACAGCACTGTATGTTTGTAAGTTGCTTTGGAAGTATCGCTGTCTGCAATACTGATCATACTGTAATATGCAAATAAGCCCATGACCAATCCCAGTGTTTCTGACAGAGTGACCAATCACAGCTCCAGGTGAGTTGCTGAGTGTTCTGATGAATTGAGGTCTTCCTGTAATCCAATGAAAGATGGACATTTTTTTGGTATAATTTATACACACTTCAAGCTCACAAACAAAAAAAATATGCTGCTCTTTCAACATTGTACTACAAGAACAGACTTAATATATAACACTTTTCACTGTAAGTGCAGTTTAATGGTTGAAAGATTCTGAACCACTTTCATCAAAAACCCCCATTTATCACAGCAGCTCAGATTCACCACATCTTTCCAGCACCTTCCAGAAAGAACTGGAGTCCAAACCTTCCCAGCCCTGTCTCCAGCAGAACCAGTGGTGCGTGATGTTCTGGATCCTGTGGAACCTTCTCCAGCAGAACCAGTGGTGTGTGATGTTCTGGATCCTGTGGAACCTTCT
>JBBMFX010000037.1:12149176-12173771 GCA_037832545.1 Rhabdalestes septentrionalis | reverse complement strand
AGTGTTTTTCATGCTGATTTCAAATCTGTGTTTAGTCTTTCTCTAGTATGTACAGTTTTTGTGATGAAACTCGTTATATATATATATATATATATATATATATATTGCATGATTGTTGGTATAATTAGTATATAATCATATGTTAAGCCTTTTTTAAGAAACAGTGGTAGCTGACGGACACTGATCATAATTTCTATCTCTCAGTGGTGCGCCTGTCTGTCTTCACACTGAAAATATTGAAAACATTACTTCATTGGTGCCTGAGGATTAATAAAAACCTATTGTTTATTGCAAATCTAATATTACTCATAATTCAAAAAGTTGATGTGACTATTAAAATCAGAATAGAAAACTGGTTTAGAAAATGTGCTGTGGTTTCTGATGATTACAATTTTACAACAGATCTTCATGCCCTGATGTTTTATGTTCCATACCCTTCCACAGACGCCACTCTTGGAGTTCACAGCAGCGTTTCCGGACTGGAAAATACCCACACGAGGAATGTGATAAGTTCTGGGACATTGGCGAGTCAGACGGTGGTCTCAAAGATCACCCAGGATTTGGGTTCTGCATCTGGAGAGGGCAAAGGTGCCCTGTCCCGCAGGAAACGGGACATACTCTTCCCCAGTGGCGTAAAGCTCTGCTCTCAAGAAACAGTGCAGCAAGCCCTACAGAATCATCTGGACTACTTCCATCTACGAGGTAAAGCAGTCTGCCATCCAGCATTTGATGCCCAGCAGTTGCAGAAGGAAGTTTGGGACAGTTACTCTTTGAAGAACGTCTTGTTTAGATGGCTTAGTATTTGTTGAATACTCGAATTTGTCAGCTGGGATAGTTTTGTTTCATCATGATACTGTCTCACATTAGAAAGAAAGTAAACACAGTCCAAGTCAATAAGTTTAGATCATTTGATACCCTTGCATTTACTAATATATAGTCCAAGAGTTTGCTCTGCAGGGTCACAAGAAAAGATTTATGTAATTCACAAGATTTCTGTAATTTATTGCCAGAGTGTTTTTTTTTCCATCATGAAGTTGTCTCAAATTAGAAAAGTTTAAATAAGTGAGCACAATCTAAGTAACTACTTTAAACTAGATGTATATCCTTGACTTCACAGAAAAGTTCCTTAAATTTTCTCTGCAAGGCCACAAGGGCCAAATCCACAATTTGTCCACTGGGAAGGTTTTGTTTCATCATGATATTGTCTCAAATAAGGAAAGTTAGATAGGTGGACATAATCTGAATCCACGCATTTAGATAGCTGTTCCCTCTCCTTTACTGAAAGATTGTTGTTGAGTTTTCTCTGCAAGGCCACAAGGACTAAACTCACAGCCTCGCTTTTAAACAATGAGTAATTGTTTTGCACGGACTGACTGTGTTAGACTGGTTTCACCCATTATTGAGGTTTCTTTGGGGACTCTACACTAGGACATTGTCCTTATGCTGTGGATGCTAACGACAGCTTACATCTGAGGCCTATCCTAGCACAAAATCCTAGCACATCCTCTCTCTTCCTCTGTCTCTCTCTCTCTTGCTATATTCCTCCCTTGACCTCTCCCTCCTGCTCCTTCCTGTGGATGACCCCACCGCCTCCATCCTACTGAAAGGCTCTGCACACACTATAGATGCTCACGGAGTGCCAGGAAAAAGTGAGCCTTACTGCCCCCTCCCAGTGGTCCTGCTTCTCTTCACGCTGTCCCGCTTCAGAGGGCAGATGGGAAAGGAATGTCCCAGCAATTTTGCCGAACAAGTTTCCCCAGGTTGATGTTCCCTGTGCTTGATGTCATGCTTGTTTTTGCACGTGCAGGGGTGCGTTGAAAAATCACACATATACAAACATGGGTTTTCACTAAAGCGGGAGAACAGCGCGTCTGGAATAACTGATGAGTGAAGGCGAGCAGATTGAGGAGATGTTTCCATCGTGTCGGTGGTTGAGTTCATTATTTTTCCTCCTCAAAACATCCATCATAAGGGATGTTGCCGCTGGCTCCCTTCTGTCCATCACATGAAGCACCAACCCAGCCGGCAAACCAGAGCACTTATAATCCCAGTTGTGTCAGATTTCCACAAGAAAATTTATGCTTGACTCGAAAAACATTCGAGTCCTTCTAAATTTTTTGCATTCTTTCCAGATTTGCACATTTATTCAAATATTCTGCTTTTCACAAGTTTGGAGTCAATGTTTTCAATGAAAGAAAACCACCATGGCTGCAGTTTTGGACAGTTTTGCAAGGTTCACATTAGCAGTAGCTTAGGAGATGTTTTAATATTTTCTGATCCTGCAGTGAATGAGAATAACATTCGGATGGAAAGAGAAATAAAATGAATGTCCAAAAGTGCCTCACTTCTGTGACATGGTGATTAAATGTTGAGGCTAATGATTTTTCATGGAATTACTCTAAAAAGAGACACAACAAGTTGAAGATTTGGAATCACTTTTTCTAAAAAAAAATGGTCAGAGTCAGCAAAACATTTAACTGATGCTTTATTTAACTTAAAGTTCAAGATTCAAAAACACATTCTAGTATATAGAGAAAAGTAACCCTGTGTCGACCCATAAGACTGTGCACCAAAGTTTACATTAATTACATTAAATTAAAAAGAAATTTGGAAATACTAAATTAATACCACATAAAAAAATATTTCAAGCAAACAAACATAACAAACACACTCCAAACAGAAACAGGGTGTGGATGTTGTGCAAAATGAAGCCGAATAACAGAAAAACAGAAGTCCTAAAGTAGCTGTCTAAGCAGTAGGTCTGTAATTAGGAAGTTCAGAGTTTGATTCTAGGTGATATTGCAGGTATCTGTGTCCACTGGTCTAAGAGAACTTGTCCTGTTCTCTCTGGGTGGGGCAGGATGGGCCTTCCTCTCCCCCATCACTCCAATCAGTCCATTAGAATACGAAACAGAATTGCTTGTTAATGTTTCCCAAATGCCGTTAAGCCCAGTGATGTTCATTAGGGAAGTTTCAGTTGGTAAAGATGTGGTAGACCTTCATGTGACTAGGAGAAAGAACCTCCCAGTGTTGGTGGTTTTGTGGTTTTGTTCAGCCAGTGGATGGAATCTGAGACTAAATCTCAAAAATCTAATGAAATTAAAAAAAAAAAAAATTTTCATTTTATTTCAGTAGATTTTTAAGTTTTAGTCTCAGATTCCATCCAGTGGCTGAACTGCCCCAGTATTTTTTGTCCCAAATTTGTGATTGATTGACCAGATTTGGTCACAGCAAGCTGTTCATCTACAGCTCTGTCTAAATTCTTAATTATTAATGCAAATGAACTTGTTTGAAGCCTGTAGAATATTAGGATCAAACATTTCCAAGTCACAAATTCCATGCCGACTACCATGTCTATAATTGTCTGTATTCTTGTCCGTGTCCATGTTTCTCCCCCAAAGTTGTACAAGGGTCTTATAGTATTTTGAAATGCACTTTATAAAATAAATGTATTATTTTTGTTATTATTATCATTTTTATTATTCTTATTATTTATTTATTTTTATTATTATTATTTATTTTTTATTATTATTATTTTACCCTGAAATCTGCAGTGACATATTGGTTTAATTTTTCATAATGTAGAGGTTATTGTTATTATTCCTTCACTCAAACTTAACTGGGGTGTTTTGCATGTAGCTGTATCTTATTATTTAAATACACAAAACATATGAATAATCCAGTTGATGTGCATGGTCTTCACTGGAGTGTGTATGTATGTCTTCACTCTGCAGTGTGTCAGGATACTGTGTGGGAGGCCTTTAAGATCTTCTGGGACCGGTTGCCTGAGAGAGACGAGTACCAGCTGTGGATCAGCCGGTGCCAGAGCGGCAGCGTGAGCGTATTTGACATCGGCAGGAGCTTCAGTCAGTCACCTGAGCATCTCGCCCTCGTCACTAGTGTGAGTTCCCTGGAGCATCACTCTGAAAAGTTTAAAACCAGCTTGACTTAAACTTTTTTTAATGAGTGTTCTCTTTCTGATTTCAGAGAGTGGCAATGTCCACAACCAGGTGAGTTAGTAGGTTTTAATACTACATAAACTTTTCAAAACACACACACACACGTTTTAAAAATAATAGATTTAAGTTGGTCACAGCCATCAGAGTAACTCTTCAAGACAAATTCCAGTCTGTCTCAATGTATTCACACCATTCCATGTTTGTGTTGCACCAGTGAGCCCACCCACTCATGGCAGCCAGAGTGCAGGTAGGGCCCATTGACCCAAGTGGGCAACACAGTGTCTGCTATGATTTCTCTTGGCTAAGTTAGCATAAAGCAACTGACATCATGCTAACTGGTCCTCCATTAGCGTTCATGCATGGTTGGCCATGATAGCATGTTTTGGTGGACTTTTCCTCTCATTATTTGTAGTTGTACAATCTCAATTGATTTCCAGAACCATGATCATAGTCAAAATGTGTTCTGTCTCCTCGGTAAAGGACCAGAATGCTTCTCTAAGCAAAATGCCCAATGTTTTGTCGATGCAAGCACTGATCCTTTGCTGACGAACTCACTAGCATGTCCTGGGTAGCCTGTAAATTCCCTGGCTTCTGCAAAACTAGGCCTAGTTTTGTGTATGATGGTATACGTTCGTATATTTCATACACAAATGGAATAATGCCTCCGGTTTCAGTTTTTTCTTCAAATGGGTGATGAAAAAAACTGAACAAAAAGGCAGAGAGAAATGGTCGATTTTGAGTCTTCTCTGATTTCGCTTGGTTAATCGCTGAATAATGTGCTGGTGTTTTCTTTCTCAGCCAGAGTACAGCATCTCCGACAAAGGCTAGTACCATCATCACCACAACTGAAAGAGGTCAGTAGAAGTTAGCCATATATTTATACTGATTTGTCGTGCAACATGCTGTATTAGTCTATCAAGATATGCTTAAACAATGAATGCTCAAATTGATAACAAAGAAATGATGAGTGTTCTGAGTGAATCAGAACAGACCAGTTAAGGTTAAGCTAATTCAGTCATGCTAGTTGGCCCTTAAGAGCCTTCATTCACTGTTACTGTGCCCATTATTTGACTTGGTACTACAGGTCCTGTACCCATCCTGTTCACCAGATTCACTAAAGCCATTCCTTTTAGAGGCAGAGTGGTGCTCTCAGAATAGCAGCTAATCCATCTTAGTCGGCGGTGTCTGACAAATGATTAGTACCTGCAGACTGTTGTTAGCTCTTTAAACTGCTGTAGCTAACCATCTGAATGTAATGTAAGGCCTTAGAGGAACAGACGTAATAGGTGGTTGCATCGTTATATTCTGTCCTGTCCTTGGGCTGCCAAAGGGATGATGACATTTTGTACAATGTTCCATTCAAAGACTGATTGGAAAATGACAAAATTTGCCTCTGGACATCTATGCTTCCTCCAAAGGACCATGCAAAATTTGTGTTTTGTTTTAGTAAATAAGTAGGCTGTTTTCTGAATGCGCAGATTGTTTGAACCTTAATTCTTCTAGATCTTTAGATGGGATTTGCCAATGTATTAAAATGAAGTGAAATTTTCTCTCTCTCTTTCTCTCAGTTGAAACCATAACTTCTCCACTAACAAAAGCTTCAGCAATGGATCTGAGGGGGGACTCCTCACAGCGCAGTGTAGAACAGACTGTGGTTCCTCCAGTAAAGGCTACAGTACCTCAGAAAGAGGTGGAAATCACTCAAAAAGAAACTACGCTTGATCAAAAAGAGACCACAGTTGCTCCAGTAGAGGCTATATTTACAACACCCCTGGTAATCTCTGCTACTAGTATGGCCACAGGACTGGAGGTGACTCCAGAGGTCACCTCTAAGCCTGATCTTACCCTGACCTTTGAGGAGTCACAATGGATAAGCCCCAATTCCCCAACACAAGGCGCTGAACTGGAATTGAACCAGGAAGCCGCTGGAGAAAGCTCAAATGAAACGTCAACCATTGCCTTTGGGGAAGCTGGAGTTATTCCAGAGGCTACTTTGAAGCCCGCAGTTGAGACACCTGCTGACTCTGACTTGGATGACACCCCAGCAGGCACAGAGGGAGGTTCACCTGAAGAACCTGTACATGTAACTGATAGTGTGACCCATAAGCCTTCAACACCAAGCGAGGTATCAGTACAGTCCTCATCTAGCCCTACTTCAGATAATATGCTAGAACCCACAAAAGAGGAGCAACCGACTGACCAGCTTCCACCAGAGGACTCTTTAGACACACCTATAGCTGAACATCCAAGCATAGTTGAGGACACTTCTGGAGGTGATTATACAACACTAGGGCCTGTTGTTGTAGAAGAGGTACCAAATACACTTGAGGAGGCTTCTCTGGAAAATACAAGTGATAAGGAAACCCCTGAGCTGGATGAGAAAGATACACATGTGGTTATAGTCCAGGACACTAAGGAGGAAGGTGAAGAGATCACTTTGGAGCCTGACAGTGATTGGGAGTTTCAGTCAGCTGCTCCAACTGAGGCCACGGAGGAGACTGTAACTGTAGCTGACGATGAAGAACTAACGGTCAGTGTTTCTGACAGAAAAAAGCCACCGGGATGGGGTGAAGGTCTTCTTGAAGACCCTACCAATGAGGTCTTTTTAGAGGAGTATACAACTGTAATTGAAGACATACCCATTGCTGCCATTAAAGAGAGCACGGTTGATGACACAGAGGAGGATAAATCTGTAGTAGCTACTGGAACACCTCAAACTGCAACGGTAGACCTGTCTGAACCTGTGACAGAGGCAGTTTACATTTCAGCTAATGAAGAAACAATTGAGGTTATAGTAAGCACAACTACAACTATAGTAGCAGTACCAGAAAAACCTACAATAGAGGAGATAACTGACGAATCTTTTGTGGAAACAACACCTGAAATGACTGCTGTTGAGACCGCAAGCCATGTAGAACCATTTGATGGTACTATAGTACCTGTTGCTAGTCTTGAAGATGACGAAACTGATGCCACACCTGACTTACCAGTTGAAGAGTACATAGCTATGGTTATATCTGATGCTAGTGTTGAAGATGTCACAGCTGAAGTCATAATTGATGCTGATGTTGAAAGTGATGTTGATATCAAACCTGACACTGCACCTGAGGTCACATTCAACACTGCTGTTAAAGAGGACAAACCTGACTCGCATGATGAAACAAAAGATATGGAAAAAGATATATCTGATGATAGTGTTGCAGATAATTCACCTGAGGTCATAACTGGTGGAGCTGATACACTTGATGATGTAGAAAACGATGTACCTGAGGATATACCTGACAGAAACGGTGACACACCTGAAGCTATTCCAGACACTCATGATGACACAACTGAGGTTGCACCCACTGCTGTAGGCGACATAACTGGTAATGCGGAATCTGCATCTGACATTAAAGCAGAAACACCTCAGGAGGAGACAACGGGCATTCCTGTAGATGAAATCTTGGTTATATCCAAGATCACACCTCTTCCTCCTGTAAAAGGTGAAACGACTGCAATAACAGAGACACCTGTACTGACAAATGGACCTGAGACACAGGAAGAGACAACATCCCACATACCTGAAAGTGTGGTGGTGGAAGACACATCTGTAACTGATGTACATGAGGTAAGACCTGAGGATGCTACACATGAGGACATATCTGTTTTAACAGAGGCACCTAAAGGCGTTCTTGAAAATACTGAGCAAATTTCTGAAGCTACTAATATAGCCAAGGACATGTCTGAAGTTACTGAGGCACTTGAAGGCATTGATAAAGATACGGAGGACATTTCTGAAGCCACCAAGGACATGCCTGAGGTAACTGAGGCAGCAAGTACAGCTGAGGACATGCCTGAAATTACTGACTTGCCTGAGATTCTTGAGTCCACATCCGTAACTGACAAAGTGGTGCTTGAAGTGGCTATCAAGGAGAAAACACCTGAACTAACAGAAGCACCAGAACTGATTGAAATGCGACCTGATTCTGCTCCTGAAGTGACATCAACGGGAGACTCTAGTGGTACTACTGTGGTGGAGGTCTCTTCTGAGGTTCCTCTGGATATGAAAACATCGACAGGCACAGCTGGAAGGACATCCAAGGCAGAAGAGGATGACACACCTACACCATCAGGCAAAGTGGAGGAAATCACATTGGGCCTGAAAGAACTGACAACTTACACACAGAAGAATAGCTTCTCACCGCCACCACAGACATCCACACAGGAGATATCCAATGACATCCTAGATGAAAACAACTTGGTTAGTGCCCACTATTACTAATAATGATTTGTATTGAGCAGGAGATCTAGCTAATTCATCAATCTGGACTATAGTATATCTAACTGTGTGAAGATGAATGTTTGTCGAACTTGTTAACGAATAAATGGTTTTTTTTGGCCAGATTGGGAATGAAATCGACAGCATCTTGCCCCGACCCGCGCGACCCATGGTGGACCATGTAGTGGAACTGAGTATTAAACTGAAAGGAGAGACCTATGATGATGCTCTCAGGGATCCATCAAGCTTTTATTACCAGCGCCTGTCTGAACAGTTCATTGAGAAGGTGGGATGTAGGCTCCATGCAGAAAAAATCCTTAAGCGCTGATTTGGCCCCGCAACCGAACCCCCAAATTGAACCACTTTAAAGGAAAATGCTAAAGTGCTCTCAGATCTGTGCCATAGAGGAACTTACAGCAACATCTGGAAATGTTCATTTTAATTTAGCAGACCTAGATTTTAGGATCTGAACAACAAACTGACCTATAAGTTTCTCTGGAAACACTGATTAAGCTCAAGCCCTGAAGAATTTTTAGAGACGATGTGTAGTAGTCTTAAAGCTGTGCTCCAAATCTATATGCAATCCTAGAGGGACACATTTGGAAAAAGTGGATTGTGCAGGGCTATAGTCCTCCAGGACTGGAATAGGGTATTTTTAAAAGGATTATATGCATGATGTGAGGCCAGTAACCGACATCATGAGATTCAGGAGGTCATAAGCTCAGCCTGGGACCGCAAACACATTCTCCATTCTTCTCTCCACACCTTGTGACGCTCCAAGTTGTATTGCTGTCCTTCTACGTGGCTCCTTCCCCCAACCATGGCTCGTTTTCCTCACTGTAATACAAAAGCACATTGCAAATCGGTACTAGAGCCGAAACTAATACTGTGATTTGCTCTCTGTGGACATTCAGGTGGTATTCCTGGCCAGGTAAATGACACAATTGAGAATGTTTAACCTACATACACCTTGTATTCTCCTTAGAGGAATACCTGTCATCCACAGAGAGTCAAAGCTACCATAAATTTTATTTTGGGGTTCAGGGATCTGACATCTCTGGAACCTGTCAAGATATGCTAGGAAAGACAATGTTAATTCCCCAATGTATTTCCAGCATTTCATCATGTAGAGAAGTCACAATCTCTGGAAATCCCCAAATACTCATTTCCCTTCACCTCTCTCTCTCCTACACTTCCCCCACAGATCGAAGACGCCTTTGAGAAACTTCCAGGCTTCAAGAGTGTTTTTATACTCGAATTCAGGTAAGGGCTGACACCAGCGACTTACATAATGTAATGCTTGGAAATACTGTGTATGGTTCCAAAAGGAGAATCTTTTGAGTTGCTAAAACCTCTCTCCTTCTCCTTTTTCCGCCACTTCATAATGAAACCAGGCCACAAAAAGACATCCAAGGGTGAGTAGCCTATTTTCGAATCGAACACACTCTTCTGACCTACATAAAAATTAATGTTCATACATATATTTATTCAAGTAGGAGTGTTCACAGCCCATGGTCTGCGTCCTTCCAGACATGCAACAGATTCTCTGACTCGAATCGGAGAGAATGCTGAAGCGGCCCATTTAAATACCTGTGCAAAATAGCATGGGAGGGTGATAAATCTATGCCCTGGCAGCATCATAGTTCCATATCTTGCAGCAGCTGCAGGAACCCAGAGGCCATTGCTCCTCCCAAACGGCTGATGAGAAATTCATGTGCCTAGGTTTGGCACAGTGTGATGCTGAAAGCTAAGCCCTTTTGTTTTACCTTGCATATTGTGTTCAGAGGCCTGGAGCCATAGGGCTTATGGCGGTTCAGATTCCAACTTGATGTTTCTAATGTAAGTGAAGTGGAGGCCTCCACTTTGCACTGGCTTTCAGTTGCCTCCCTAGGTGGCATAAGCTGTCCCACCAATTACCCCGCCTAGCTTCCAACATGACGGGAGTTTAATTAACCCTCGGTGTTCCCTGCGGTCAACTATCGTTGATGCTGGATTCCCTGTAGTTCTGGGAAACTCTCTTCATGGATAATGGCACATTGTGAGCTCCCAGAGACCCCTAAAGTGCCTGAACAATGTAGAGTTCGCACAGGAGGACGTTGAGGCATATTAGCAATCCAGCTCTCCTCATAGTGCCGAAAATCCTGGACCTGAAGGAGATTAAGCCCGTCAAGGGAGGGAAAATTGATCTGTCCATAAACTCACCAGGTTTTCTCGCGCTCGTAGAAAAATATGAGGCTAAATGGGAATTGAAGGACCAAATCTAGGTCAGTGCTTTCCCCTTCAGGCAAAGCCGCCCTTCCAAGATTTTGGCTCTGGAATGGCGGGCCGAAATGGTGGTGGTATCTGAATGCTAGCTGACCCAAAGACTAAAATTTTGTTTTGGTAATTAATATTTACTGTGTAATAGGATGGAGAAGCTGAGCAATGGCAAATGTGTTGCAGCTTCCAGTTTCAACAGCAGTCAAATGTTGGTTCTTTCCAAATAATACAGACCTCAAAGAACATGATATCATGTAATTGAGGCAATCATACATTAATTTATTATGACAGATGTGACAAAACATCACACATCAACAGATAAATTACTAATACTATGCCCTAAATGTTCCATCTAGGGCATAATATTAGTCATTTACTACTTACTGGCAGATTTTTTTGTGCTATATAAAATTGTCAGTTCTATTTTCCTTTTGTGAATGTTTCTTTGACGACACCATTTTGGGGTCAAAATGAAAATTTCTACATTACCAGAACTGGTTTCCATTACTTACCAATGAATTTTTCGCACAACAACAACTAGTGTTGCGTTGGTCAACCTACAAATCATAGGGCCTCACGAAAAATCCCTGTCATCAACAATCTCATATCTTCTAAAACCTTCCACTTAGAGAAGACAACATTTAATGAAGTCACCACTAATTATCCTCCACTCTGCAGAGGTCTTGCGGTGGTCGTGCACTACGCCATTGTCCTGGAAGGAGATGGAGCAGGCATTAACAATGAAACCATGGACTACATCACACTCCAGTCCAACACGGTGGAAAAATCCTACACGGACCCCGAAGAGGTGCCCACGGTGGTCTACACCATTACGGATTTCCGTAACTACATCACTGAGGCACTGCACAAGGAGACCCTTGGGAACAATGGGAATTCCACTTTAGATGTTGACCCTGACTCTCTACAGCTGGAAAATGGTAAGACGTGCTGCAGAATGTTCCAGGACTTTGTGGCAATTAAGTTAAGAGTAAGTGAATAACCAATGAATGAGTTTGATGGAAGTAGCTGCCTCCTATAAATAGCATTTAGGATAAGTCTGTTATAGGAATTCAGTTTTTATTTAAGAAATTTGACCAGATTCCAGGCTTATGGACCATAACATTAACTAAATTCCTAATCCTTCTGATTATTGCAGGGCTGCAGGAAGGTGTAGAGCATTTAGCAATTTAAATGTGGCTTATTTTTTTCATTTTTGGTCAACTAAATATAAATAGTGGCAGGAGAAGACAATTCCTCAAACCGAGGATCCGCACCGACAAATTACTGGACACATTTTATGCAAATGAACAGAGAGGCGACCAATCGGATTGCTGGAATGGGAATCAAGAGTGTCATGCCCTTTGTGAGATTCAATCTCAAACACTCGTAAGATATAACAGTTAAAAGCATGAATAAAGCATAAAAAATGTGAGCTACTATTCCATCAATTTCATATGTAAAATTTTAACTAAACAGCATTAGGCCGCTTTGGGGTTCGGAACTAGCCTACAGCCACCGCATCCTTCACCATTTGGGATAATGAGTTTTCACACCTAATTTCTTTTTGTTGGACTTTAAATTGCCTTTTTGGTGCAAAAATACTATTTGATGCCTGTCAAACTGTCTTATCTCTGCCAAATTACTTTGACAGGCTGCAAAGTACATAAAGATACATAGAGGCTAGATAAAGGAGTTCCAACAACTCCAGCATATATATATATATATTTATATATATATATAAAGAGCTTTTTATATTTTATCCATTATACAACACTGAACCCTGGGGGGCCTATGTGTCCAGAGCCTTACGATTGTTTATCCTTCCGTCTTAGTCCTGTCACAACTGCATAGTGCTAATGCTAATGATGGGCTAATTGACTCCAGCTATAAACCCTGTAACGTAATCCATGTGCCATCGTCCACACGCTGTCCGCGGGCTATTCTTATCGCCCCGTTCCAGGTGTCTTGCTGCCCCCCCACCTTAAGAAGATGCGGTATGAGTTATGGTGCTCCCTGGTCATAATCTGATTTGATTTGTCTCTATTTTGGCCTCACAGTGGAGACGTTGCCGCCTTCCAAACCGACCAGCAGACCGATTGACTCCAACGACATGATGGTAAGTCGGTGGTCACTGGCAGGTATGGGGAAACCGCGTCTCTCTCTTGGGTCCGGGCTTTCGCTCGCCTGCCCTTCTTCTCGGCAGCACAGTTCCTGAGAGGGGGCTTGGCAGCGTGGCCACCGTTGTTAAGCGAAAAATGATACCCACTAATGGCAATCATATGTAGGTTTTAGCGCCGCACGATAAGAGAGATTACCCCAGCTCTAAAAATGGGTTTTGGGGGCACATCATTAAAAACGATTACAACACAGCTCTGGGAGTGTGCCACGGGTCTGTTAAAAATATTCATGTCTTTTTTTTTCCACAAGAAGGATCCTTGAGACGAGACTAAGCACGCCGTATTACAAAAACTGTTTCGAAGGCCTCGAAATGGGTCTGTTTTCAATATCGTCGGGACACATATTTATTGCCGCGGGTGATCGGCTTTCCTTGGTGAGCATCACTTAATTAGAAAGACACATTCTCCGCAATAATGTCAGAATTCCCTCATGCTGCTTTTCCCCCAAAACTGGCACTCCTTTCAAGACTCTTATTAAACTGATTTACAGTCTTGTTTTGGCCCCAGGTCCGGCTCTGGGAACATGTGTTTCCCACACAGGTAATGGCACTGACATATGGGCATTTACTGGTAGAACATCTGAAGCTGATCCATCATCCAATCTATCAATTTTTTTATGGCTGTCCCTCCAGGCCAAGCTTTGTCGTATTGTTTATAAAATGTTGACAACGGCGGAGCTTTGGACGGAGCCCCGATTGAGGAGCCTCGGCCAATTAATGACTGTGCCATGTCACCCTTGCCTCAGCAACACTAAGCTTATTGCTTGTTTCTTCTCACAGATCATAAATAGGGATTTATGAAGACGTGGCACTGCCATGGGTCATAGGTCAGCATTCATGCATATTGTTATTCATCTATACAGGTATACATCTGTGACCATTATTTTTCATGGCTTGCAGAACTATGCTGAGTTATGGAAGACATAAAGCATTATAGGAGGATTTGTCATGCTGCTAGGTGCCGTTTGCCAAGAGAAAAATGCTGTTGATATAGTTGATGGCGATTTTGGTTTCATGCTGGCTGCAGGTTTGCGGTCCTTTGTGGTTGGATGTGTATTTTTAATGCGATGACATATGCAGGACCAGGCATAGAAGATTCTTCTGTGCATCTGGGCAAGTTTTCCACAGCCATCACTCCGGAAAAAAGGTATCGTTCCACTGCCGTTTGCTGAAGAGTTATTTAGGGTAAATTTGTTCCACTTAGACCAGGAGAGCACTGTTTTCACTCCGGCCATGTGTGCAGGATCTCTGCTCAGTTTTTTTGGGATCATCAGAATCAGAATCAGAATGCCTTTTATCATGTGTGTAGGTTTGTGAGCAGTGGAGGAGCCAGAGGGGTTTTATTTGCTGCCGGCTGTTCCTGATGCTGATTGATGGTTAATTTGTCTAACGAAGATTTTTTATTTTGCCGGCAATGCCAATCAAGCTATTAGTGATGGGAAGTTTGGATCATTTTACTGACTCGGACCTTTGAGTCTCATTCAGCAAAATGAATGAATCTTTTTTCAAGTAATTACCTTAATATTAGCTAAATGTAATTAAAATGTTACCTGTTACCTCCCTGACACAAACTACAACATTTTGCCAGTTCTCATCAGAACCGCAGAATTATATTGTTTTAAACATACCTGGGATAAGTTAGTAACTAATGACACTAAACTGTGTTTTTGTTTTTGTTTTCAAATCTAGGTCTGCTGTGTCTAATTGCAGTATATTTTGTTTGGTTCTTTATGATAATGTTTTTGTTAATGAACCCAAAATTGTTTTTCCAAATAAAACGTGTGAATTCCTTAATTTATCCTTTCAAATTTTAGTACTGTGCGTATGTGTGTGTGGACCCCCTGAAATAGCAGTGGCCACCCCCTGGCCACCCCCATGGAAAAAAATTCTAGCTCCACCACTGTTTGTGAGGCATTCAAATTCGCTCTTTTACATTTGATACACTTCATGTGAGTGGGCGCCCAAAGGAGTCATACAAATATTCTGATGTGGCAAGGCCATGGGATTACCTTGCCACTCCCTGAAATAATCTGGGTATAGTCTGTTCTGGGGCACCTTGTTTTCTCTGGCTGCCAGCCACGCTCTTAATCTAGGGATGGTTGGCGGAACATGCAGGCCATACTAATTCCTTTGGCTTTTCAGAATGTCAGGATGAGAAACTGAAATCCATACATTACTGCATAAGTGGGAAATTTGTTTAGTACGGCAGAACGTGACAGTACAAAAATTAGCAACAGAATTGGGAAAAAGAGTAGAATTGGATAAAAAACTAATAAACTAAATCAGTGTACAGTATTCAATTTTAGTATAAATATTTGTAGAGAAGTATAGCTATAGCGTTTGTTACTGTATTATTCAAATATACATATATTTATGTAAAATATAAAATCTAAGACAAATTGCACTTTTGTATGACATACACAGTATTGCACATTCTCTGATTAGGTTAAAATAAACTTCAAAAGCTAATAATGTGATGTAAAGTTCAAAAATAGATTGCAGGAGCTGTAAAATTTCTTCATTTTGTTACAGGACATTCTTGCTGCAGAAAAACCTCCAGACGTTCCTGGACAGGAACTGACCGGCAATGACCTCTTCATCAAAAAAGAGAATTTTCTGTTTGACCCAGTGCGGCCATACGATCCGTGGATGGGCTCTCAGAGTGAGCTGGCTAGTGAAAATGATGT
The DNA here is from genome assembly GCA_037832545.1 of Rhabdalestes septentrionalis. Classification (NCBI taxonomy): domain Eukaryota; kingdom Metazoa; phylum Chordata; class Actinopteri; order Characiformes; family Alestidae; genus Rhabdalestes; species Rhabdalestes septentrionalis. Next base: position 12,158,429 of record JBBMFX010000037.1, on the reverse strand, counting down.
CATTGTTCTTGAGGAAAGTCCAACTTCACATCCTACAGAAATACCCCTGAAGAATGGGGATATTGAGTCTATTGTTAAATCGGAAACAACTGGCGGGGCCTCCAAGCCTACCAAAGAAAGTAAGACTTAATCATTTTGTTCAGTAGTTATTTTCTAAGCAACTCTGGTTCTGAAGATTGACCTTTTTGTGCAATCTAGTTCTCACAATCTTCCACACCTGCTCTAACACAGTTATTTTGTACTTTAGGGGGGGGAGGGCAAAATCTGAATTCGGGTTGTAACTAAACTCAAGCAGACCTCTCCTGTAGTTGTCACGCCTTTTTAAATAATTTTCCTCCTTTTTAGATGATGGCTCCATTCAAGAAGAGGGCTTCCTAGAAACCACCACCATTGCTGTCCCAACTTTAATTACTGTGGCTGAGGAGGTCCAACGAACTAAGTCTGAAGCAGAGAGTACCACAACAGACAGCAGTCCTGTGGGACCTCCACATGTCGAGGAATCAGTGGAGGTTGACCTGGGCTCTGGATCAGGCTTCTCTGGTGATGGCCAAGGACCAGACATCTGGCCCTGGATACCAGAAAAGCCTTCGGAAAGCTCAGAAGAGGATCTTCAGGCAGCCGAAATAACAAAGCACACCTCTGGGGAAGACCATGAAATAAAAAAGGATGAAGAGGAGTTGGAGCCCGAGATACCTGCCCCAGATGTGACCTCTGAAAACCCATTTGTGGATAGAGTTATTGTGACCCAAGACATTCGCAGCCACCCCCTGTACACAACCACAGACCAGGCCCCAGTGTTCTGGACTATGGAGACCCTGACTGTAGAGCTTTCAATGCAGACTCAGGAGGCTCCAGATATTTATGGTGACTACTACCCAACCGAACTGTCCACTTTAGTAGCTGCTGGAACGGACCCACCACTTCCGGTCTACACCACGTCCGAGAATAATCCTGAAGCTGAGGATGTTCAGGAGACCACTGGTCTAACAACGCCAGTGTCTATTGTGGTACCATCAGAGTCCATAACTAAGTCCATAACCTCAGACACTGATTCACAGGATGCAACAACAGAGGTAAACTCTGTCTTGGCAGGAACTGAGCTGCCTGCTGCTTTAAATGTTGAAGTTGAGCCTACCTCCAACCCTGGTGGTGAGCAACCAGTAATTGAAGATGTGACAGAGTCACCAATTGTTTTTAGCTCAGATCTGGATGACTCAGATGCTGGTGTGGAGATTATTGAAGATGATATAGAGGATATTGTGCTTGAAGTCACAAAAGCCCCAGTTTCGGCAATCTCAGATGAGGAACTGGGCAATGACGAAATCATTGTGGTGACCGCGGAGCCTGCTCTGGTTGTCACCGAAGGACCAACTGCAGCGCCATCAACCGCTCTCTCACCTGAGAAGGAGTCTCCATTCACCAGGATATCTAACTCTGGCCCAGTTGAGGATGCTTCTCTACCATTTTCAACAACAGAGTCTTTACCCGTGCATCAGTCGACACCATCTGTTCCTGAAGAGGCAACTTCACAGGCTGTGGATAGGAGCACAGATACTGGACTAAAAGATGCTGATGATCTGGCTGGACCAGAGAGAAAGGGCAATGATGGAAGTGACTTATCTACTGTAGTGCAGTCATCCACAACTTCGGTCATTCTCAACAGTACTAGTAGCCATGAAAGGGACCGTCCATCTACAATCATGCCTCCATTTTTCCAGCCAACCTTCCGACCTACAGACAGAATCATTGATACAGCAGTACCCTCAGCTGGTGATGTAGATGAAGAGGGTGCCCTGTCTCCTGGAGTATCTGAAGTCAGTATATCCAGTGAAAGTAAAGACCATGATGGTGGCACGACACTGGCTCATATTCCAGAGGAGCCCAGCATAACTGGCCTCGATGTCTCATTTGAGGTCCTTCAGTATGACAGTTTGAACCAGAGCGAAGAGAATGGCAGCGGGTTAAACTACGGCACTGACATGGCTAGTGTTGCCATGCCTTCCAGTCCTGGACAGTCATTGATGGTATTTTTCAGTCTTCGTGTCACCAACATGATGTTCTCGGAGGACCTTTTCAACAAGAGCTCCTCAGAATACAAAGCTTTAGAGCAGCGCTTCCTGGAGCTGGTAAGTTTTTGCCAAATCTCTCCCTTGGCCTTTGGCAATGAGTGTGTTCCCCAGTGTCACTACAGGTATCCTTTGGAAAAACAAACGTGTGGTAGTTGATAGATACAGTATCCATATCCCTATATATTGTTGGCTGTTGCCTACACTGCTAATATTTACCTGAGGACACTCCATGCATTGTTTAGGAAGCACAATTTATATGACTGGTCTTTGCTAATTACCCTCATTGCCCTTACACTGAAACATTTATAGCCAAGAACTTTCCGGCCATACTATTTTGACACTATCAACTGGAATTCTCTAGTGCCAACAGGGATATGTTGAAGGGCTTAGTTTCTTCTGCTAACCTGCTAATCAATCATAACTAATAAAATCATTAATAAAAGTAAAATAATAAAATAGATTTTTTTGCTACTTCTACTGCTGTGGTACTGTAAACATAACTTGATGGATGTATTCTTAAAGATCTACTTAATAAGCGAACTCTATTGTGTCTGTTTCTCCCTCTAGCTGGTGCCATACCTGCAGTCCAATCTGACTAACTTCCAGCACCTGGAGATTCTGAACTTTAGGAACGGCAGCATTGTGGTCAACAGCAGGATGAAGTTCGGGAAGCCGGTTCCTCGCGAGGTGACCTCCGCAGTCTACCTTATCCTGGAGGATTTCTGCAACACAGCCTACCAGACCATGAACCTTGCCATAGACAAGTACTCTCTGGATGTAGAATCAGGTAAATCACATGAGCTAACCCATGATGTATACTATTTTTCTGGTATGGACTAGACCAGTGTGGTAAATTTGCTGACCTCTACAAAGCCCACTGCCTTAGACGCCATTCCTTAAACTCCATAAGAACAGAGGCTCAATGCCTAGCCAGGATATCCTCCCACTGGGGTGTAAATTGTCAACTCAGATGATGATTGAGCCTCATTTGTCAGGGTTTGTGCCCGTGTGCGAGAGTAACAGCAGTAGGACTCTGGAAGATCCATTGCTAGAATTGAGTCATGGCAAAGCCGAGCGTCATATTTTACCCGCTCTGGGAGCCAGACTGTGATTAGTAGCAGACGCCTTTGTTAGAATAACACTGATATTGTCAGGCACCTGCTTCACAGCCAGGAGGATTAAGTCGTAATACACTGAGCTTGATGTATATTATTCAAACAATAGCTTCCCAGTCCATTATATTAATGATGTTCCATTTGGGAACACGGATCCAGGCTTGGAAATGTAAATAATCTTGCGTTGCTCAATCTGGCTGAGCAAAACTGGTTGGAGGAGTTTGGACCGTGTGATTCCATGATGCAGACTCTTCAGCTTAGATGCCATATTATCAGGTGAGACGTGCAGTGCTGCATGCGTGAGTCATATTCAGCATTTGTGTGTGTGTGTGTGTGTGTTCTTGCTGAGCTGGGTCAGTGTAATCTGTCTGAGCCCTGGTCTTATCATGCTGCTCATCGCAACGTCTAAACGCTGACTCACTTCAGCTGCTAGAATAAGAACACAACACAATCTTCTTTATTTTTGACCCCAAGCACTAAACACCGGCCATATTGGAATTATTTTCCTCCTTTTTTCTGATGCAAAGGTAGATTTATTAGTTATGACATGCAAGCATAATGTTAATCTGCTGATTGCTGATAATAACTACTTGGTCGGTAATGCAGTCAATGCCTGTCCAGAGCAATTTTAAAGGAGGGGGACCTCACCACCTGCATCCTGGGCAGGACCACTGTTCCAATTTTTAAGGAAAAGTGGGACATGTTTTCATAAAGGGGCCAGGAGGGCATAGTGGAAGAAATAGCATGTCTCCTACATGGTAATTTAATAAAAAATGTTTTTTCCTTTGGTTTTACAGACTCTGTAACACTATAGGAGAGTCCGATATCCCAAAAATAAACTGCATAATTGTATTTAAATTGTTAAGCTATAGGATACTTTATAATCAAAGCTAAAAATAGAAACAGGAATAAAATATCCCATGGACATTCTAACCAGTTGCATTTATCATCTGAACTCATTCAAAGGCCTGAGTAAAAAAGTTTTGTGCCTGTTTTTGAAAGACAGGGGTAGAGAAGGGAAATACTCTCGAGCAAGGAGTTTCATGTAGGATGCACGCACAGATCATCATTCTGCTGACATGCAAGCACAGGCTGCAGATGCTTGGCCCCCTGCATTGCAAATGGCTGATTTGAACAGTGTTTGGACTTTTTTGGATGTCTTTAAAGTGAAGCTGTGGTTTGTGCAGGAGAGAAAGCAGACCCTTGTAAATTCCAAGCCTGTAATGAGTTCTCGAAGTGTATGGTGAACCGGTGGACGGGCGAGGCGGAGTGTGTGTGTGACACCGGCTACTTCAGCGTGGACGGCCTGCCGTGCCAGAGCATCTGTGACATCCAGGAGGATTTCTGTCTCAACGATGGCAAGTGTGACATCATACCTGGCAAGGGTGCCATTTGCAGGTGAGATGGTGAATGCAAAGCAGTCACTTCATGAGTTTCTCCAATATCATGCATTGTTTTCTCATTTTCAAACTAAACTTTGTCATATGAGCTGTAGAAATGTGCACAGTGAGATTAGATGGGTTGTACTAAAAGACACAAAGAAAATCGAAAAATATAGATGTAAATGTACAGTGGGTAATTTTACATCCAAAAATTGTGCAAAATGTTGCCTCAGGGTTCAAGAGTGGTTTTATATGTGTAATGGTCAGTAGCAGCTCAACATATGAAATATATTTTAATATATGAAAATACATGAGACAGTGATGTATGTTTCCATGAGCCCCACTTGTAACATTTATGTGGATCATAATCGCTTTAAAGGTCATGTGCCCTTAAGACCAATATATGTAAATGTATTCTGATCTGATTGGCTGCCCTGCATTGTAGACTAGGCTGATTAGGTCAACATGAATGGGTGGTGCTGAGTTACTGTAGGTTGATTTGACTTATAAACTTTATTTACCCTTTGTGGCATATTTTCTGTATTTCTTTGAATTTTCTGTACACAAGATCTAGATTTTATATTGTATTGTTCATTTGTATCCTCACACACTTTTTATACACATTTATAAATGGTACAAACATATTATATGGATAAATAATATTTATATACATACATTATTTATCTTTACATTTATAAGTATACAATTAACTCCCACATCATTTTTTCTGAGAACCAAACTAATAAATGTGGAAATCGCAGAAACTGCAGATTTCTTGAATGTGCTTGGTCACATGCCTGGCCTGATTCTGGAACACATTGTTTTTCATGATGTAATACCGTGTGTGTGTTTAGGTGTCGTGTCGGAGAGAACTGGTGGTACCGGGGGGAACACTGTGAGGAGTACGTCTCTGAACCCCTTGTGGTTGGCATCGCTATCGCCTCTGTCGCTGGCTTCCTACTCGTTGCTTCTGGAATCATCTTCTTCCTGGCAAGGACATTACGAGACCAGTATGACAAAGATGACTCTGAAGACCCCCTCCGGTAAGCATCCAGCTTCTGCTGCCATACTTCAGCTGGTGGCCTAGTGGTTAGAGAGCAGCCCCTGTGGTCAGAAATTTGTGGGTTTGAATCCCAGGACTGCTAGTGGCCCCACTGGGGTACCCTTGAGGAAGGTACTGTTCCCACTCACTGCTCCCTGGGCGCTGTGTTCCTGGCTGCCTGCTGCTTCACTTGGGTTAAATGGGTTGAATGGAGAGAAGAATTTCGTTCACACTGTGTAGTGTGTTCAGTTCACGAATGAACAAAATGGACACTTTACATTTACACTTTACATAGTGGCTCTAGCACCATGGAGATCATATGTAATTGTACTGTTGATTAGAGTAATTTATTACTTAATTATTATAATTATTGTTTCAAATTATTATAATTATTATTTCATATTTTATATTGACAGACTGATCCTTGCTTTTATTGTAAAATGTTACTTTAATTGTAAGTTGATACATAACTATAAACTCTTCAGCTTGGGAGTTGTTTTTAACTCTTCCACACAATGCGTGGCGTTCTAACGATCTGTTACCTTTAGTTGTAAATGTTTCTTTTACTTGTTACGGTTGCACCCCACGACTGCGGAGCAGCTAAACATCTCCTTGTCGGTGAGGCGTTGTTCCCCTCGATGCTGCTGTCACTCATTCGACAGGATGATTGTTTGTTTTACAACATCACAAGCCAGGGTTGCTATGTTTGCAGTGCTGTAGAAGTTCTGAGTGAAAAGAGGTTATGATAAATACTTGATTAAGATGGTTTTTAAAGGTTTGTAACAAAACACAACTCTTTGGCAACGGTATTTGCCGGTTTTGCTTTTTCGCAAGTCAGATGGCTAAAGATTTGTTTTACAGCGTCAAGGAGCGATTGTGTGTTTGTTGGTCATGTGCGTTGTGTTCTGAGGTGTCCTGCTCAGAGCTCCATCAGTCAGTTTGTTTATCGGCTGTTAGGCTGCAGGTCGAGTTTGGTGTGAATTTTCAGATGTATAACAGTGTAAATATCAACTGTAAAGTGTAAAGGTGATGGTGTATTGACTGTAATCCTGAATCTCCATTAACCTGCAGCGTTCATCAGTTAGAAGTGTACACTTTAGTGGAAGGTAGGCAGGCGGTGCAGCTATGTAAGATTATGTGCTGAAGGGTTAATAACTTATTAGGAATTAATTATTAATAGCCCATGGGATTTCTAAGTGTTTACTGAGGAAAGGTATTGCAGTCAAATGACACAAAAATGAGCATTCAGATCTAAATCCAAACCCAAAGCTGCCCATTTCACAACAAACAGCATCGACAACGAAGTATGGTTGTGGAAATGGTCTTTTTTCTTTATAACAGAAATATGGAAAGATGAAAGGGAGACAGATCTCAAAACAACACACTAATGGCAGATCAACAAGAAGCTGAATGCAAATAATCCAGGTCTCAATCCAATCAAGAATTGATTTGAACTGTGGTTCACAAGCATCGACCAACCTACATGAACAACATGAAGCAATTATGTGAAATTATGTGACTTGTGCAAAGCTGGTAGAAATGTACTCCAAACTATCTTACATTGCAGATGGTGGTTGTGGTAGCCTTATTTCTAATGTAATCAACATTTTTTTGTTTTTCCCGTATATCTACTGACAAATGAAGAACGTTGACTTTGTCCAGACGAAGCTGAGGGCTTTAGAAGGGGTCAAACACATTTGCATGGCTCTACAGGGACCCAAGGCCAGTCTAGACCTGTTTATACATATCAGGCTCTGCTGGAGAAGTGTAGGCCGAGCCACAGACGAGGCACGTGTAAGATTTTGCATGGAAGGTCAAAGGCTCATTTCAACACTTCTGTTATGACTTAAGCTGATTAGACGAGAGAAAGTCATTCTAATCGGCAAGGAAAGAAAGCTTGGCCTAAATCTGCCATTTTGGACACTGCATATCGGCTTATGGGCTTCAGACGAGCAAATGCTCAGGCGCTGATCGCATGGACATGATGTAAATAAGCGTTCTGAAATGTTTAGCCTTCTGCTGCGGCTCAAAGGGCTCGCCGCGTCCTTCAAAGTCTCGCGGCTCGAGCCATTCTGGACATGTTTGGCTTCCATTTTGCGCTTGATTAGCAAATGGAGACATGTTTATTGGAAAATATCAACACAGCCCTGATTGTGTTTAAATTTGTTGTTTTTTTTCTTTTACGAGGACATGGAGTTCAGTAGGGGCAGGCCTAGGGCAGTAGGAGGCTAGCATCATGCTAGCAGCACCACAATTGCTACTTCTAACTACTTCTGGTTTTTGAGGGTCTGTGGATAAAAAGCAGACCCGGTAGGCGGGATTAACTAAATGAAATTACAAAGAAATTCCGTTCAATGATTGGAGATAGCGGTGGTATTTGTATAATAGGCCAACCTGGGGCACATCCCGTTGTTCCCAGGGCGCTATACGACTCAGACCCTGTGTTCCCACAACCCTATATTCTTAGGACCCTATTTTCCTGGGGCCCTATAATCCCAGAACCCTATGTACCCAGGACCCTAGATTTCAGAATTCTATATTCCCAGAACCAAAATTTCACTGGGAATCTATATTTTTGTGGTCCCTTGCGTTCCCTCATTAATTTCACAATGGACTCAAACCTCAGGGATCCCAGTGAAAATGGGATTGTAATGCATGGTCATGACTTGGTGAGATAGTGGGTACTAGATAAATGAGTTATAGTCAATCATGGTCATGGTATGATATGGGTAAAATATAACTCATTTGTTGTAGTCAAGGCCATGAGTTAGTATGGTGTGGGTACTGGATAATTATGTGTCAAGGCCATTAGGTAGACATCGGTACTGGATAATTAAATTGTAATAGTTAAGTTGAGGGGAGTGCTTCGTAAGCATGGGAACCAATCAACTGTTTTATCGTAGTCAGATGTGGGTACTACAAGAACAAGTTCAGGTTAGGTCATGGCTCTTTTATGAGGCATGGGGTCCAAATAATGAGCCTGGGAAGTGATGTGTGACAGTTATGAGCTTCACCATTTGCAGGCAGCTGAAAAAGTGTAAAGAAACTGCTTGTCCAGTTCTGTTCCACAATTGCCTAGAGAATTCTGGTGTTGTCTGAAGGAGAACTGGAAAGGCCTCAAAAACAAAAGGACATGATCTCCCGCATGTGAGGACTGTGTAGGCCAAGTACATCGAGGAAGGGGCTTCAGGAATAATCTCTGACCCCTTTCACCCAGAACACTCCAGCCTGTCCCCTCTGGAAGAGCGCTCGCACTCTTCAGCCAAAACAAGCTACCTCAGGAACAGCGTCTTCCCTCCGAGAGCACAACTGCACCCCAGGGACTGCAGCTTGCTCCCAGCACACACTGCACCAGTGAATCTCCATGTCTGTCTGTTTACGTGGAATGCTGGTGATGGTAAAACAGGCCAGAATTTGAACTTAATCGTTTTCTTTGGGGAATACTTTGCCTTACAACACCCTGCATATGAACAGCTCTTTTCCAAAAGGGCATAAATCCATTATGATAGTTTTCAGGAAAATTACATTGTTTACCTACACCCACACATTTTCTTAATATTTAATTTAACCTGTTAAAATGGTTTGTTGGCTCAGTCTGAACATGTTGAACAATGACTGTTAAATCAAACAACAGTATTGTTGATT
>JBBMFX010000037.1:12124736-12149076 GCA_037832545.1 Rhabdalestes septentrionalis | reverse complement strand
ATTCATTACACACAACTGAAGTAGTTCAAGCCTTTTATTGTTTTAATATTGATGATTTTGGCATACAGCTCATGAAATCCCAAAATTCCTATCTCAAAAAATTGGCATATCATGAAAAGGTTCTCCAAACGAGCTATTAACTTAATCATCTGAATCAACTAATGAATTCTAAACACCTGCAAAAGATTCCTGAGGCTTTTAAACACTCCCAGCCTGGTTCATTACTCAAAACCGCAATCATGGGTAAGACTGCTGACCTGACTGCTGTCCAGAAGGCAGTCATTGACAACCTCAAGCCCAACACGCCCTACGAATTCGAAGTCCGATCCAACAAAGACCAACGCAGCAGCGTGTGGAGCAAAGCCATCACTCACAACACCATGGGAGGTATGCATCATAAGAATCCAATCATTCTGGGATTCTTGGCTAATTCTTGCATATATGGTCCATCAAGGCGTAATATTATTGAAAATGTGTCTATATGTAACTCATCTTAACCTTGCACTATAAAACTTCTCAAACATCCTCTGCTGTGCCACCTGCTGCTCCTTCCTCCACCACTGACCATCTCCCACTCTCTCTTGCAGACAAAACCCTACAGAAATTCCCCAAGATCGCTCAGAACCCCCCTGTCAAGACTGTGGTATGTCCTGCCAGTTTCCATAAACACTTATCTGTATTTAGACCTAACTCTTAGAACTCAGAGCTTATTAGTAAAATCAGCAATTAAACACAGAAGCAGTCAATATTTTATACTTTAACTACATGACATGTGAATACCAAAGAAAGCTCAGTATGATGTCAAGATTGTGTTCCCGAAGGGGTTAATTAAAAAAAAGAGTGTCATTTCAAGGTACTGTTCATGAGGGATAAGTTTAACATGGGAGGATGGGGCTGGGTAATGCCCTTTTAGTACAGTACATCTTTAACATTAAGACCGTTCTTGAACTGATTCTCAGTATGAGTTACAGTAGGGGGTGAGTTGCTGATTGGCAAAACCTATAGTGATGAAATAGCTACCTGATTTAGACACACCCCAAAGACTCCATATGGACCACATTTGGTTGAGGCCTGTCTAAACATATGTACAAGTTCTCGGGGTTGTTGGAGAAAAGTAAACAAACTAGTGTTGTTTCATTCTTTCAGAAGCCGCACCTAACCGGAGGCGTGTTTTTTCCCCCCCGGATCGGTGAGTTGTTTGATTTTTGTCTCCCTTCAAAAGAACAAGGTAGAAAGAGAAGTTTGTTTGTCCATCTGGGTGTTTATTTTCCATGTGCATGTGTGTTTGTGTGGGACAAATGACCAGTTCACCCAGTTTTTTCTGCCCATTTGAAAGTGCACTTTTGCTCTCCCTCGCTTTCTTCCCCCGCCATCAGTTCTGCACAACAGGACCATTCCAGGAATCACTCCTCTGCACACAGCCATTCCTGGAGCTCCAAAGACATCTTTTGGTAATTTTCTCCTTTTGACTGGCACTCAGTTTTATTACAGCACTAAGACCATTACTGCTCAAACACATACGCACACAGAGGAACATGGAGCATAGAGTATTGCTGGTAAAACCTTTAACAGCCCCCTTTTCACTGAAGAACTCACACAAGCTTGACAACCACCTCTCCATTCTCTCTGTGTTTCAAAATTTTCCCCGTTGTGAAACCTTACATTATTTCCCACAGCGCCTCCTCTGGTCCAGCAGGAAACTGCTCTCGCTTCTTCATCCAATGAGCCAAAATGGCCTCAGCTCCCCTTGGGTAACACCAAGAAATTTTTTTAATTCTCAAATAGTCACTTGGCTTTGCGAATGCTTCACACTCTCAGTCTTGCTGGTGTTTTGGGAGGGAAGGGGTAGATGGGTGGGCATAGACTGAGATCCTCAGCTTTGTTGCAATCGGTTGCATGCTGGCATGATCGAGTTAGAAAGTCCTGGTTCCATGGAGAAGAGCATTCCTGGTCGACGGAGCTGGAATTTAGAGTGTAAGTTTTTTTCCACAGGAAGGCTTGCAGTCGGTGATGCATGGTGTGGTATCCCCACACGCATTAGAAATTGCAAGAGGCAACTATTTCATTTCCTTCACTCTCTAACCACCCATCCTCACTAGCTAGCACACTAGCTAGCTCATTTATCTTTCTTTGTCACATTATGATTTCATCTTAATATTCTTTGCATCGAATCTCAAAGATTTAGCACCAAAATAATGTTACATTTTAGTAATACGTTCCTTTTTTATCAAGTATTTTGTTAAGGAATTCCTGTCCTTACTTACTAAGGACATACTCACACTAGGGCTGGTTACCTTATAACATGCCTGAGCATGATTGTCTTAAATTGTCCCCAAGTGTTATATATTATGGTACTGGCTAAATAACATGGACTTTGATGGTCAAACGTGCTCAAGATCACCTATAATGCGTTCACACCAACTCAAAAACAAGTTTAGAAAGTGTTGGCTAAAATGTAAGCACTGAGAAAATTCTGTGGAGATGGGGATAATTGAAATGAGAAAATCTGTTCTCTACCTTTTATATATTTTTTAAACCATTTCAGAGCTAAAGGCATTCATATACACATGTATTTATTAAACAAAGTGCATGGAACAGATTTAGCCTAAACATTTAGCATAAAATTTGGATGCTAAACGCTGAACACTTCTAAATGCTAAATACATCTAATTCCTTGACATTTTCTCAGTGTTATCCTTCTACCTCATCTCATCAGTCAGCTGCTGTTCACCTTTCTCTAGGTTCCACAGAAATGTGATTTGTGTATTAGAACTGCTGCACTTCAGCCTTTGGCATTTGGTCAGTCCGCATGAAACCGAAGCATGTCCAAAGACACCAGTCATTTACTTTTTCAGTCCCTGAAGTGAAAGGCAGAGCCCTGGAGCCTTCCTTTACTGTCATCCTCTTTCTCCTTGTGGTTTTCAGACCAGAGCGAACTGACTATGAGACCAATTAAGAAAAAAAATGCTACGCTAGCTGGCAAGCCAAATGCCACAGCAAGCAAAAAGAGTGATAAAGGGGAAGTTTTTTTTTTCTCTTTAACTGTCGCTTGACAAGCATTCAAGAATCACTGCCATCTGGAGTCGATTGAGGGAATCTGAATGCTGGTCACTCACGTGTAGCTGTCCCTCATTACCCTGCAGCCCTGCGGGATAGCGAGGCCATGAAAAATGAATCCATATGTGCTGCTTGTTTGAAATGGGAGCCTGTTGATATCCATGGTCTCGATAGTCAGAGCTGCTCTGCTGCTTTTCTCTCAAAACAGATTCAGACAGCCATGCTAGAAATGCCTCCTCTGAGCCAGGTGGGATTTCTCCTGCCCGCCCCTTTCTTCCAACCACCCAAACCCCTCGTGATACCACCAGTACCATGCGCCAGCTCCCCTCAGACGGCAACGCGAAGCGCGACTTCTCCCAGACCAAGTCACCTATTGCCACTCACAGGCCTCATAGTTTACCTGGTAATTCCCATGTTTCAAGTTGCTTTCTTTTTGCTGGTTTGTTTGTGAATTTGACAGTAAAATGGCAGGGAGTTCTGGGCTCCCTCATACTGCTTGGTTTTGTTTTTCTGAACCATTCTGCCATGTTTCCCAAATGTTTCCTCTTTTCAAACTGGAGCTTAATCTAGCTGGCCACAAAGGCAATTTACCAGTTCACTTTCCGACAAGTTCTGGATATTCCAAAAAAATACCCCCAAAACCTATGAGGCTTTATGGTACTTCCCATCGGTGAAGGTCCTTCTGTTGTTGTTTTTATGAACCTTGGAAGAACATAGTGTGACAGGGATAGAGAAAAAATCTTTTGTTGAAGTTTCGTAACCTGATCTTCCGCAAATAGGTAGAACTCTCCGTCACGTCCTGTCTCTCTGCTATGCCTACAGGAAGAGCCGTCTCCAGACAGTCAGATTGATGGCCAGTAATAACAATGAGAGTAGAGCTGATGTTACTAATGTCCTTGTTGTGTTTTGTAGTCAGACTGACTACACACCCATTGTATGTCTGAGAGTTGCCTGGTTTAGTACAGTATGGCGATTCTTCTCTAACTTTGTGTTGCCTCCACAGGATCTGCAGAAATGCACCTAAATGCACCTACACAAACACTGAAAACACCTGCATTATGTGTTCTACACTGTATGTAATGTGTGTCATGATGAAAGATATACCAAAGGGCTATACCATAATCAAGAAGAATGGACCTTAGCAGTTACCCCTTGACCAAATATCATGCTACAAGTTTGCAGCTTGGCAGATTATGTAGGGTAGGCATGATAAAGGCTTCACAACAGAAATAATCCTCAATTTTGGTGCATTTGGCCAATTAGCTATAATTAATGAAAGAAAATGATGCAAACCTTAAATAATGTGGAGAGCCTAGCATAGCAGTTACAACTGAGCTCTTAGCCCAGGAGGAAAGCTAGCAGCTCAACTGGCTAAGTCACTTATCACAAACCAAATGATCACAAAAGTAATACAAAGATCTGTGTCTCAAATGAACGGGTACCATGCTCCCCCCTATTTGTTCTGCATTAGACATCTCACAGCCAGTCATTTTACACATGCAATTGATACCATGTCTACTCCTTCACACACGGTTACCATAAGTGCTGTTGTCTTTTTTTATCCAGGTAAATCCTTTCTGAGACACCCGAGCTTGTCTGTTCCACCCAAACCCTCCGATTCAGTTGTAGCAGGGAGCAGCAGGAACCAGACGGCTATGGGCAGAAACCCGTACTCTCCCTTGTTTAACGGCATGCGGCCCTCTTCTTTCCCCAGGGCCAATGACTCGTCCAGCAGATATGGGGGTAAAATTACCTCTCTAACCCCCTTTAATTCTTCTTAGTGCCTCCCTTCCTGCCAGTCTCTCTGTCCCTTTTTCATTACAGATTGCACAGCCTCCCTTTTCCCACTGACCTGCTGTTTGTTCCTCTAACTCAGCAGTCCATCTGGGGCAGGGCAGATTGACATTGCACCCAAAGTTGTTAAAGCAAAATTTTCACTCCTGGTCCTAACACAAGACCCAGTTGTCCAAACAAAGGCCTTTTATACCCTCCATTGAACTGATAGTATTGGCTGCATTGGAGCGCCTTCAGTAATCATAGTACTGTTCTAACCAGAGATGGCATCACTTTCCATATTCCAGTATTTGAACTTGAAAAAAAGCAAGCTATTACCTGCATGCTATGTTGTTTCAGGCTACATCTGTCATGAAATTTGTAGAATTTTTGTCATGACATTTGTTGATTATTTTCTTCCCCCAGGTAACTGGTATAGGAAAGGTTTCATCTCTGGTTCTAGACTCATGGTCATATAATACTGAAACCTACTAATAGTCATGATCATGGATCATATTCTATTGATGCTTATGATGTAACTTTTTAATCTGAAAATTACATTCATATTTTATCTTGAATTGATGAAATCCAGTGCTAAGGCCCAAAGGTTTTAAGATAAGTCCTGAATCTCAAGACCTATTCTTATGCCATTAGGTAGCTAACACCCCATTATGTAGCTAACAATGTTTCTCAATATTTCAAGGTCATGATGCCTTTATAGATTAATTAAATTACCCCTGCTTTGAAAAGGAACCCACCATAGCCCTTAGGACAGTCACAATGTCCAATAGCCAGGACCCCATCGAGGATCACAGGTTTCCCTACAGAAATGCATCTGATCCAGGAACATTAATTAAAGCTGTAAAACAGCATGAGCCGCATCAGGCACACTTACAGGTGAAAGCACTAAAACCGCTCAGTGCTGTGACCCTCTGGGGTCGGGAGTGAAAAACACGGCCTCTGAGCCAGATTTCCCCCACTCTGCCACATGTGGTGTGTGTGCAGACTGGCTGTCACGCCTAGCAATTTCCTGACAGCTTTACATTGAGTGCGAGTGTGTGTGATTTACACTGACGGGCACAGACTAATTGCCTGCCAGCCATCTGTCCAGATCCCTCTTTACACCTCAGGCAGCTGACCAGACACCTGTAACACAATTTAAGCCCCTTCCAAAAGTTTTCCCAAGGCTTTCCCCAATAAACATCTCATGCTAGCAGAGCCAACACATTATGCCCTTTTCTACATAACATCCCTTCTTTTCCCTCCAACAGTGAACGGCGAGCATCACAAAGGGATCTATGTCACAAAACAATCCCAGTGGTTCAGAGCCAGAATGGGTAAAAAGAGCCGACTCGAAAGCTCTGTTTGTCAGCCACCATTAACCTGCATTCCTCCTGTCTGCCGCATAGCCCATGTCGGTGTCTACATCCATCCGTTTACCATCTCTTTCCATCCACCCATTCATCCATCAGCCAGCCCCATCTGCTCGCCAGTCTGTTGTCTTTGTCATCTTGTCCTTGAGTGTTGGTGTTTTGCAAGCTTCTGCAGGCACACCACTGCTGCGGGCTTTCGTTTCTTTTGTTTTTACAATGGCTAAGGGTTCTCGCTAGGGATTTGACTTTCTCCCGTGAGTGCCAGGTGTTTGAGGAATTACAAAAATGTGCCTGTAGTCGCAAAATGTATTGAAGTGATCACTGTACCAATCATGCCACAAGGTCCCTCGTAAGGTTTTTGTGCTAGTCTTCAGTGTTGACTGCATGCATGAGTGTCTGCATGCTCATCATGTTGTACTTGAGAGCTTCCGTGGGTGCAGGGGCTCCATCATCCTGCTGTTTTCTGTATCCGTTATGTGTTTCATACAAATAGTCTTCAGAGAGATCCCAAAATGATGGTGCTGGGCACTAACTCCTGCAAGGCCTCAGATGCTTGGTGAAACATTTATTTGCAATATATTTGATATTAACTCTAATGATCATCAACATTAACATTAGCAATGCAGCACTATCATTTTGAAATCTTGACTGCTTGAATTGATTTTATGATAAGCAATGTGTTTTAGGTATTTTTGAACATGCTCCAATGTAGATCAATGGTGACCACAAAGCAAAACATTGTATAGCTGAGTGGATAACACAGCTGCCCTCCACGCGGCAGAATGTGGTTTCAAGGCAAAACACAAAGTTCAATGAGAGTCCATGGACAAGACTCCAAATGCTACAGTCAACAAAAGCTTTTCAGGCTCATTGACATGCTTGTTTCACAAAACAGTGGAATACTTGGTGTGAGGTGGTGTGTTGTTTTTGCAGTGTTGGTGAATGAAACCAAACGCTCCAGATATAGCATGCTATAACTGTCTGTGAGCTTTATGCTCTTCATACATCTGGGTTCTATTCACCACCACTGTGAACAATCCTGACTCATTAATTTTCTCTTAAACTGAGCAGCTCTAAATGAGCCTGTTCACGTGTGAACATTAATTAACGTTCATTATGCTGAAACTTGGGGAAAAAAAGCAGACAGCACCATGAAAACTTCCACCTTGTGCCTTTATGAAGATCTTACTGGAAGAAGAAACGTTAACTGGCCTCCTTTCCCTGCAGCGAATAACTCCCTGTCTGAGGACACGTCTCCAGTGGCTCGCGGTGACGTTGGACGCTCTCGGGCTCCTGTTGAGGAGCGATTCTATGGTAAAGGCATGGGCAGATTTGTTTGCAATCCACTCTCACTGCCCCTCTTGACTTGAACCCATATAGTAGCAAGCTGCATGAGACCACGCCCGCTTCTGGACCAATCCAAAACCATCGGCCAACTCTGCCAAAGGCTCGGCCGAGTCTTTGGAAAGTACTTCCCCCATGTGGAAGTACGGCGTCTTCTAGTCTTCAGCTTGAATTTAGGAGATGATGTTTTGGCTTGTTTTGCGCCCAGCTTTGCACTTTTTATTTCATTGTTTTTATTTTCTGCAAGAAGCTGTTCACAGTGGCCAGTCACCATGTCCTGTTACAGAGCAAGCTTTCGGAAAGAGGCTTCAAATGCAGTTTTCAAGAGTTTTCCAGAGCAGGGTCCATGAGAATCTAATTGATTTTGGCTGCACTGTGAAAAATAAATTCATAAACCAAGAGCTTGCAACAACCAACTTTGATTTGACATAGCAGTTAAGACCTCTATGGAGGAGTACATGTGCAAAATATGTACAATAGCAGAAGGTGAGACAGCATTCATTTTGGAAAGGCAATCCAAAACAACCTAAGGTTCCCTCTTTAGTTTTGACCTGTAGCTTCAAGGCTATCATTGCTAACAAACACTAGAAGTCCAAAATCTTGTAAATAGTACAAATCATTTGAAACTATACTCAAACTGTTTCAGGCTCTTAATTAATGTGAATGCCAGTCCTTGGGTTTCACTTAAATGGCTGGCGTTTTACTGAAGTGCTGAGAATGTAGGAGGGAGTTTTTGGAGATTTATTTACAGAAAAAGGTTTTGGTGACTATTTACTTCCAGTGTTAGTGACGTTAGTTTGATAACTCCAGCACTAAAGTAACAGAGCACAATTTCGAGACTGAACACATCTCTGTTGATTGGGTCAGTGGAAAAATGTATGAAAGTGATTTTCAGATCTTCGAAAATGAAGCCTTCAAAACATTTTCCACTGTTAACGTTGATGTAAGAGACTGGCAAGCTAATCTCATACCTACCAGTCAGGGTTTGGATCTGAAGACCTCTGGCCTAAGATGTTGGTGCTAATAGTCCCGATTTTGTGGGCAGATGCAGAGTTTATATTCAGATTAAACAGTTTGGACGTCAGGTCATTGTAAATGTTAGTGCATGAGAATCCAACCACCACAGATTGAGGAAAGCAAAACAGAACTATGGCGGCAGCGCTTGCTCTCCTTCATGTATAGCTGAGGGTTGATTGAGGGCGCTTTGCCTTTCGTTTCGTGTTACGAGTTCAGATATTTCAGTACACAAACTTTTGCATATTAGTTAATGCCCTGTTTTCATCTACAAAGACTTGGACCCCATCCTTCAATTGTTAAATATTTGGCTCCAGTGAACACTGGCTAATTGGACCCATGTGCTAAACCTCAAGATTTCTTTTGGCCTCTTTACACCCTGTATCACAGCCTTGTTTGAAACCCATGGCGAGGTTTTATATAGCCAGAGTTTTTGATTATCAGTGTCTTCAGGGGTAACACTGTGTGTCAAACATGCTCGAGGGTTGGTTAAGATCAGGATAAAACAGGCCCTTGGACCACTCAGGGCAAAGCTTCTGACCAATCAGGGTCCTCTTTTTAATTCTATGTATCCTCTATCATGACAATCCAAAGATTTATTTAACTAATAAATAAATAACAGATATCAAGATGTTAAGAATACAAAGCAAAATTACATAGTAACACTGACTGAACATTCTACACAACGTTAACATAACCATGCCATAAACACAGTGCAATACGCTATTGTAAGTTATCATGAAAGATTGTGTCCATTAATATAAAATGTTTTTGCCAGCAGTTGACAAAACACATGCTGCAATGTTTGATGTCATGATAACTTATGACACAAACTACATTACAATAACAAATATTGTAGCATCAGACACAACAACTACTAGCAGTACAATGTTATATTAACAACCTCTCATGGTGAATTATGACAGCATCTGCCATGGTATGTTTATTGCATGGAAATGTAAAAATTATGTTACCAGTTAGTAAGTGTTGGCATTTTGCTTTCTATGTATTTGTGTGGTCGCTGCATATTAATGTAATGAGCCATACAAAACCAATATTTGTCATGGTTTTGTGAGCATGAGGAATAATCATAGCTTGGGTTTGCAATCCTGACATGACAGAGGAAACAACCACTGAAGAGCAGCATGTAGTTTAATAAGTAATAAATGCAGTTCTATAACACCAACATAAGCCTTTCATGACAAATAACATAAGACTTCATGAATAATTATTCCAACATGCATCGTAAAGGCTGCATTTCTCCCTTTTGGTTGACCACTTCAACTGAAGCTGGTTGGAATAAGCCTTCATGAATGTCTTTGTCAGTCATCATGAAAGGCTTCCGTAGGGCTCACGACCACCGCTGTGAAACAAGTTAACCAGATTTGCTAGGTTATGAGAAGCTGAAGCTTAGTCAGGAAACGCTGTGTAAGTTCCTTCGTGAGACGGGCCCCTGTCTGAGCCAGAGATTTACCTCACATTGCTGGAAAACAGATGTTTTCACTTCTGCCACTGTATCAAACGTGCATTCGTTTGTACACTTTCCACTGAAAACCGCAACAACACCCGCCCCCCTCACCTCCTTCCAACATCAACAACAACAACCAAACCAACAACAAGAAGCCTACAAGGCCTCGCCCACTAGAAGATAAATAGATGAACTGTTGATTTTAATCAAGAACGAGTCTCAATCAAGAGCAATTAATTTCTCTGAAGACTACATGGGTGGATGGCAAAATTCCCACCGGGTTTTTCATGCCAGTGTGAGAGTTATGGAGTGACCCTGGGTCTTCTGAGTACCGTTTAAAGCCACAGAGTTGATCGCTGCTTGAAAAATCTTGAAAGGTCCCGCAATCCCAGTAGATCCTAGAGATGGTACAAGTATTCCACTGTTTTCCAATTAGTTTGATACATTGCACAGATGAAGATTTGATTTAGTTGTGGTAACGCCACTGGTAAACAGCCATAATGTCATCATTGATTAGATCTTGGCCATAAAGTCTCTGAATTTAGTCCCGCTGTGTTGCATGGAGGGTGGTTGCAGGAGCTTGGCCCCAGTGTTTCTCATGTTGGCACTAAGTTCTTCGCTCTCTCCAGAACTGTAAACACCTCCTTTATTCTGTTTCCCAGGCCCCTCTGCTCGGATTTTAATCCCCTCTAAGGGCAACCATGTGGCCAAGCCTAATGGACCAGGTAAGTTCTAAAAAACATGTAAGGGTGTAGTGTATCTGTAAAATCTGATTTTAACAACAAAAACTTCCATATAAAGAGCTGTTTTGAGAATTTACCATTTTATGCACTTCTAGCTTGGATCCAAGCTGCTTGAAGGGTTAATGATCTATGATGATCAATTAGAGTGGATTTTTTAAGCCTTCACCAGTCTCTGTCACTTTAGTTTGATGAGTGGAAAGGCTGGTGGGACCAACAGTGACTACATAACACTTACGCCTTTCATGACAACTGACGTAAAACTACATAAAGGCGAATTCAAACATGTATCTTAAAGGCTACATTTGTAGCTTTGATTGTCATAATTTTTTAAAAGCTTACTCAGCTTATTTAGTTCTAGTGGACAAGTGGTGGGTCCAAAGGTATAATGTTTCTAATGTTCTTGTGCAGTTGCAGCAGTTTGTGACGGAAGTCTCTCTATTTGGCAACACAATTGTGTCTAGCATGTAGTCTTTATACACATGTTCCTTTTGTTGATCTATTTCGGAGGCAGGAGGAACTTTTGAAGAACAACAGCTGTGAAGTGCATTATTGGATATTGAGTATTTATTTCCTTAGTTCATAAGCACAGACGAAAGGCTAAGCTACCAGATAGCTAATGTTATTGGAGGTGGAATACCATATTGCATGTAGAGATCATTTATAAATCATCATCAGAATTGACTAGCTAAAAAAGAAGAAACACCCTATTTCTGGTGTGCATTTTTTGTTCAGTTGTGACAAAAAAGTAGCGTTTATCAGCATGAGGTCAATGGTTTGGCAAGCACTCATTTTTGGGTGACACCACAGGGATTCATAATTGTTATAAAATGTGTTTGAATTGTGCATGCTGAATATTGATCAATGAAAATTTTATAAAAATGGAAACCCAGGCATGAATATTCAAAGCCATGCTACAGCCTTGCTAAAAATTTGATTCTCTGTTACAGACAAGATCGATTATCCAAAAACACACGACAGTCTGAAGCCCAAGGTGCCCATTGTGTCTGCAAAGCCGACCAAACCCAAAACAACGTCTTCTCCCCCGAACGGTAAAATGTGCAAATAATGAAATGCGTGATTCTGAAAGCAAGACCTCCTATAATCCCCCGAATGTCTGACGTTCCATGTGCATTTTTCTTTCCACAGTAACGCGCTTCGAAACGTGGGAGAACTCCTCCGCCTTTAGTTCCATTCCAGCATCCAAGGTGGATGCCATGGGCAAGGAACGCTTCATTGGTAAAGAAACATTTCATGAGCTTCGTAATAATGAACCTTTGAAGGGCATATCCCACAGAGAAACTCAAAACTCACAGCGCACATATACAAACCAAACTTCAAACTGTTGATGTGATGTCACAAAAAACAGCACATTTGCATCTATTCACCCAGTCAGCCTGCAGCAATTTAACTGCATGCAGAGATTATAATAGAGCATTTCCGTCCAATACGCTGTTTGAACCAAGCATGTCTTTAAGGGACTGTAACTGAAGCAGCCAGGGTTATAGAGAAGTACAAATGAATTATGATGGTATTTTGTACATAAACGCACACAAACATGACAAGTGAGCTTCACAGAAATGGGGAGAACAGTAGGATATGGGCTATTTAATCTTTTATTTGCATTCCTAATTAGACATACAGACTATAATTTGAATGGCCTTACAGTGATCCTGAGAAAAAAAATTTTCTTTTAGCACCTCACGTGGTGTATAAGACAGACAAGAAACCAGACGAGCCGTGCTCCATCACCACATCTCTGAGCTACTTTCCCGAGGATGAAGCGACCGAGACCAACGTGACTGGTCCACCCCGCACTGCTCCGTCCAACCTCACAGTGGTGACT
Organism: Rhabdalestes septentrionalis; assembly: GCA_037832545.1. Taxonomy (NCBI): domain Eukaryota; kingdom Metazoa; phylum Chordata; class Actinopteri; order Characiformes; family Alestidae; genus Rhabdalestes; species Rhabdalestes septentrionalis. The sequence continues at coordinate 12,136,461 of JBBMFX010000037.1, read as the reverse complement.
GTGGAAGGCTGCCCCTCCTTCATCATCCTCGACTGGGAGAAAACGGACAATGACACCACAGGTAAGCTTGGAGGAGGGAGAAACAGGTGGGGGAGGCACTAATATGATTATTCAACTCATAGCTCAAAAAATAAGCCTTATGACAGGCCAACAATTCCCACCCTTTCTTGTAAAAATCTAAATTTATTTATGCTTTTCTGCTTTTACTGTTTACACTTATAGGTTTGCTACAGTTTACACTGTTTGTACGTATCATAACAATAGGAACTGCATGTCTGGAAAGCGACCCTCTTATATCTATTTAAAGATATAAGGATCTGGGCATTTTTGGACTAGAAAATTTGTATGCAAATTTGATTGTGTGTAATTTAGAGAACATCCTAATTTCTCGCAGAGGTGGTGAATAGAACAAGATGTTGGCACAGTTCCTTTACAGAAAGTTATTAAATATATGTATCATGGATGTATGGTATGACACCTTTGTTTTGAGTGAATTTTGAGAAACTTTTGGTCCCAAAACTAGACCCAGTCATGGTTTATATGTACACTATTTGAACTAAAATAGAAAACATGTGTATAGCTTCACTGTATAGCTGAAAACATATTTATAGCTTCATTTTTAGGCATGTAAAGTAAATAAAATGGATGTACAGTATTTGTATTCTAGTTTCATTCATCCACACTGTAAAGAAATCCAAGTTTCACAACAAGCCATTAATGATTAAGTCATACAGTTTGAAAAAATGTTTAGAATTTGTATTTAAGTATTCAAGCCATTTGCTAGTAAATAACTGGCTGTTAACGCATTACTTAATAATTATTATGATGATATTATCACAGCAACAAATAATGTAAATTAACTGTCATTGCTGCACCAGAGTACGAAGTCATCTCAACAACGAAAGGACCTGATGGTGAAAAGGTGTCCATCTTGACCACCAACCAGACACACACAGCGGTGGAGAACCTCAAACCCGAGAGCAGGTACAGTCGTGGCAGGAACAGAATGGATGGGGGGTTTTATGGGGGGTTCTGCGTCTTGGAACTGTCTAAGATAGGATCACATGGAGGTCAGGAATTTGATCCCCAGTGATACCACAGCCATCTATGGGAGTCTGTGGCCCTCCCTCTCCCCATCAATGAGCTTGAAGCTGCTGTAGCCGAATTAGCAGTTAGTGTTCTCCTCCAAGTGTGTTGAGTCCCATATTCATTTGGGGATATTGTGTAACTGCAGGGAACAAGGTTAGTGGATTGGAATTGAATCAAAATTGGACAAAAGTCCACAAAATGTCAAGAATCTTTTTTAAAACCATTGAAAGCGGAGGGCTTCAGGACCTACAGCAGCTTTGAGAGTACATAGGGCCATCTGTCAGAGAGCTGCCATGCTCCCTAGCTTTTTAATGAGCCTGAAATGGGACAGTGCTCTGGAGCCATTCACAGCGTAAAGCAGGTCACCATATGAACTGGGAGCCGGCACACGTGGGCCGTCATAATGTCAGTGCTTCACATGGAAGATCCATTAAAGAGGCCTCAAAGTCTCGAGTCCACAGAATATGTGTATCGAGTGTCGCGGCTCAGAAATTTGAGAATGAACGTTGAGAGCAACGGCGAATAAGAAGTCTAACGCGACCCGACAGGTAGTGGACAGTTCCGTGGGACGTGAAGCTCAGTAAACAGGAAGGAGAGTGTAAAGTTACGCTGTCCTGGACATCAGAATGAATGGTGACCAACATTTCTGTCTCTTCCAGCTACGAGTTCAAGGTTAAGCCGAAGAACGAGCTTGGCGAGGGACCGCCCAGTGAGCCTGTGTCTTTCAACACAGAGTCAGGTATGTGTGTACCTAACAGCAACGCACCTTTGACCCCATTACACGTGAACAGGGAGCAAGTGTCCATCACTACGTTCCAACAAAGCTGACGTTTTCATGGCTTGTTGCATGTTGATCCGACAGCATATCTTACACATAAGAGGGTGTATATCAGCAGTTGGCCTGTCGGACTGAAATTCCTTTTGTATTTCCCTTCATATTTTTTGTACTCCCAAATATCCACAAGTGCTTTTAAAGTGTCAGGAAACACACAACATGTTCAGGCTGATACATCCCGAATTTCAGACATGTTTTCTTGACCTCAGAGAGAACTACATGTTGCTCCAAGGAGCCCAATGTTTTCAAGTGCATTAAGGATCGCTGGGTCTGATCCTTTCTGTCTTTCGCAGTCTTTAGAGGGACCATACTCCTACATAAAATTGCATATTATACATGCAATAAAATAAGTTGAATGGTGGATGTCTTAAACTTAAGTGGATGTCGACTTATGTTTTATAGGTCTAAGATACAGTTGTGGACTACTCTGGATAAGAGCCTCAGCTAAATGCCGTAAATGTAAATGTTAATGTAAATGACAATTGTGTTCTTTTAAGTACCCAAAACATCATAATTAATGTATATATTATCATTACCCATCGTCTCTTTAATCCTAAGAAACAGCCTAATTCTGACATTTATGTGGATACAGAACTGTGCAAAAACCTTAGGCACCTGTGAAAATAGGATTAAAAAAAACGTTTTAATGAGCAGTGAGTGTTTTTTTTTAAACATTAATGTTATTAAACTTACTAAATAAATGTAAAAAGAATAAATACAAATAACATTCAACAGTAAACAATGATGTTCTGTTCAGTATATCCGTGCAATCTTGTGGAAGTCCAGTATTACTGTAGTTTCCATCAGCAACCTGGTTCGACTCGATCAGTCCTTTATTAAATTATACCAGGAGCTGCTGGTGGAGTTTCACAATGGCTGGAGGAATCGAAGATGAATCTGGAACCGAACCTGCGTTCTCCTTACCAGCTCACACAGCGTCAACAAATCCTAAAACTTTTTACTGCTTTCTTGTGTCCTTGTATGTATTCTAAATTGAAGTCTCCTGGCAGAAAAACACTTTAATTATCATATGCTGAGAAAAAACAACACAGGTGCCTATGAATTTTGCACAGCACTGTAGGTGTCAATGAGTTCATTTCTGATAATTTAGTTTGCAGAGAAAAATAAAAATGTACGAGGGAGATTGGTGGATAGATGGATTGGTAGAGCAAGAGAGGACAAGAGAGAGACTGAGAGGGCAGGAGGAGTTGCAGTGAGTGATGAGATAGGATGTGGAAAGCGAATCAGGGAAGAAGTGAATGATGGATTTTCTTACCTTCTTGCTGCTGGATCCCTTTTGGACGGGCTCTGGAGTTCCAACCCGCCAGTGGATCCGTCCTCACCAGAGACTTTCAAAGAGTCTTTGGAGCAACATACTATTTTTCTGCTTATTGGAATGTCTTGTAGTTTTATACTCGAGGCTCGCTGCCCACCCATGGTTAGCGAGCGCCGAGCTGGAACGCGTCGCATTTCTAACTTTCCTACGGCCTAGACATCACTTTGATGGCTTCCACCACCAGGTTGCTTGAAAATGGACCAGTAATTGCAAACGTCTCATCTATTTTTCTTCTCTCTCCTTTTTCTCTGCAGCGGATCCCAGAGTGAGCGAGAACGTTTCAGGTGAGTGTCCAGAGCGCATGGATTTAAAATGGAGAGAGCAGAAATAGGAAAGAAAGTCAAGGGCCAACTCTTCGGAGACGCTGCTAAAATAAAAACACATTCGTCCTTCCAAGCCCAGGTCCCAGCCAGACTAAACATCCATGGAACACAAAGCCCTCCACTCTAAAACTCGCCAAATCAGAGCTCCCACTTTAATCAGAGACTCTCAGGCCCCCGTCTTTAGACCAGAAGGTCCTATAAGGACATGTTCCATGTAAACAGGAAGTCCCTACTATCATACGATAGTACTACTCTGTATATCTAGACCCAGTCTTCAAAATGAAGGTGCCCAGGAACTACTACTGAAGGCCCTTTAAATGGACAGTTTTTGTTTAGAGATGCATTTGTAAATGAGATTTTGAAGAACATCTACCTAATGTAAAAGGCCAGGTCGAAACATTTATAGAAACTTAAAAAAAAAACACTTACTCACAGTTCCAAATCTAGTTGTTCAAACGTGACTCCTTATTTAACTATAAAAGTTTCCTCTGTCGGTCACTCATAGGAACCCAGACCAGCACTGAATACCCTGCTGTCGACCTCTTTCTAAAACCTCCAAACAGCGACAGATGATGCCCTTGCAGGGATCATTTCAAAGGGCTGGAAGATGTTCACATCCAGTTTTCCTGTTCTCTGTTACAACCTGACTTCGGACTGAAATGAATAGTCTTACACAGTGTGCAATGAGTCAATAGAGAGAGAAGGGGATGAGTGATGAGCCAGTGGAAACAGTCTAATGGAACGGCCCCTTGACTCCGCTAACAGGTCTAGCAGGCCTTCATCGCAGGTGTACAAACAGAATGGAGGCCTGGGCTCCCAAATGGCACTGAAGAAAGCATTACTGTCAGAGATTGTTTTTGCATGGTGTACATTAGCAGATGACGTGTAGGTACAACAGGGAATGAAATCGACTTGCAAGCTTTCATACCTACAGCTACGCGTACTACCTGCTTCAAATAAACTGGCCGATTCATGCTTGGGCTCGAAAGATTCCCCTTAAAACTTCCATATTCAAGGTCAAATATAGGTTAATGTCTGCTACAAGCTCCAAACAAAGCACTAAATATCTTTTTTAAGCATCTTATGTTTATGTTTAGTCTACAGCCTATTGGACACCCCTTAGGTACAACAGCTCTGATAGTCGTGAACAGTTTAAATGCATGGATCCGGATCTGGTGTATCTAGATGGAACCAACAGGTCACTTGGTTTTTGTCTCAGGTAAGGATGCTATCTGGACACAGTACCCCTTCAAGACAGACTCATACTCAGAGTGCAATGGGAAGCAGTATGTGAAGAGGACGTGGTACCGCAAGTTTTTTGGCATTCAGCTCTGCAACTCGCTCCGATACAAGATCTACCTAAGCGACTCTCTCACCGGTAAGTCTTACAGAATTAATGAGACTCTTGATGTAAAATCCAATACAAGAGCTGGGAGTATGCCGTTGATATAACAGGTAGTTTGCCTGTCTGGGGAAGCGCTATACTACACCCATATGAATCCTTGGGCAGGACTCCTAACATCTACATCTGTTGGTCAAACACAGCTTTAGGTTTGTATATCAGATTCTGGTTTTGATCCGTTTATTAAAAAAAATCAGAATAGTGATTAATACTTTTGGCAGATACTTTTATCTGGACTAACTTTCAATTTTTAATCAAGATTGCAACTGTAACTTTAGGAGTCTTGCACAAGTATGTTGTTGCTTGGTGTGCTTGCACAAATCAAACCCTTGTTTTGTTAGAGTATATTTACAGCCACAAAAAAAGCTTATATGGGGCCACTGGGATTTGCTCCACATTTTAACTGGCCAATGTTTTCTTATTACACTTGATGAAACTCTCAGGTTTTGTAAAATGCTAGAGAAAATCTAAGAACCCTACAGTGATGTATCCATTAGTTAGTATGTGAATCCTGATTGTAGTTAATGTTCATGTAGCAATGTGACATCTAATGGTTCCCGGCATACCTTTACTCAGGTAAATTCTTCAACATTGGGGACCAGACGGGTCATGGGGAGGACCACTGTCAGTTCGTGGACTCCTTCCTGGATGGAAGAACCGGAACACAGCAGCCTGCAGACCAGCTCCCAGCCAGGACAGGTACCATCACCGCATCACATAAGATCACTTTAGACAATGGTTATTAAACAGAAATGGTGAATGGAACCAGGGGAATTCAACATAGATATAACCATTTACCATCATAACACCCCTACAAATCTACATGTGCCTTCTGAGTGTTTGTATGGAATGTTGAAGATGGTAAAGTAGCAAAGCCAAACAAATTCAGTTTTCTTTCGGACTATTTTACCTCACGACGCCCTCCATGTGTCCCTCCAATTTATGTTCAGGCCAAACTCTGTTAAATCCTCTGGCACAACAATGCCAAAAAAGGCATTTCAAGTTTTTTGTAAGGGAGGCATCTGGTTCCATTCACGACTATGAAAAATTCTGACTTGGTGAGTTTAGAACTAACATAATGATTTAATTATGAAGAGACTTTGGTGGAAAATCCATTCACCCATTTCAGTTTTTATTCAAAGGCCTGTCCATTGACCAACAATCCACCAATCTCACATTTTTGAAATGTATCTTTTAGGTTATTACAGAGCTGTGAGGCAAGAGCCAGTCCATTTCGGCCAGATAGGTGGCAACTCCCACATCACCTACGTGGCCTGGTACGAATGTGGCACACCAATCCCGGGCAAGTGGTAAAAAGGTGCAGAAGCCTGAGGAGCAACTCTCATTGGCTGGTGAAGGTCACATGCTGTTTTGTTTATCTTCGTTTTGTTGTTTTTACCACCAAATGGCTTTTGGTGTCGTGTGATACCTCAACTTCCAGCAGCAAGCCCAGACCTTGTATAATAGTGTACAGGATGGAAGAGTCAGGGACTTTTTAAGTGCGTTTGTGTTTTGTATTAAACAAACCATGCCTCGTTTTATTTATCGTCACTAAAGCGTACAGAGCAAAAAGGAGAGAGCGTTAATGACTTCAGATACGTTGAAGTTATGATCATTTACAGAATCTTTTTTTTTTTGCTTTATATTGGGAAGCTGGCTCCCAGGAAGTATTTTGGTATTTTGTGTAATATTATTTATCATGGGGACTTGTTTCATGGCATGCCAGTGAGTGAGAGGGCTTTGGCTTCCGACTCAGCACTTCCAGAGTTAAGAGCTCTCTGTTGGAGGCACCCTCAGCGATGACCGTTTCAGAATGGTGGTTCGTGTTTGGTATAACCCGGCCACCGTCAGCACTCACTGCGCATTCATTTCCTCGCTCATTCACTCCCCCATTCGCTTGCGCGAAAGAGAAGAGCCCCCTCAGATGCCTTGTACCACGTCTATCGCCTTCCTTCCATTAGCCCTGCTATAGTGGGCGGGACCTTACACTTGCAATTTGCACAGCATAAATGTATTTATATGTATATGGAGAGAAAGTATTTTGTTTTGTGGAAGCAAAAAAGGAAAAAAAAGAACCATAGGTCAAACGGTGGCTTTGGAGCCCACTGAATACAACGTTTTTAAATTTTTTTATTGTTATTATTTTTTTATGATTCTCAATGTTTTTAGGGAAGCTTGTCTCCAAGTGTGTTTTGTACAGTCAGTCATTCTCTGCCGTCTTCTCCCAGACAGAGAAAGGTTCATGTTTTCTTGGAGTTTGTACAATGAATTTGCCTTGTTGTTGTTCTGGACGCAATCAGTCCATTTACCCCCCATGTAATTTTTATATAATAAAAAAAACATTGTTTCCTGTTTTGTAATAAAATACAAGAATCCTCTTCTTTCTTGGCCTATCATCATTATGAATCCAGACAGTCCATATTTAGGGTTAAAAGCCTCCCTTGCTTCAGTCAATATCTCTTCATTGCTTTACAGTCAAATGAAAGTTCCACTTCACAGCGAGGTACTGCGAACAACCGTACTGGTTTCAGATAAAGTCCAGGCTTCCTGAGGCAGCCCGCACCTCGCCGCAGGGGCCGCAGGACACTCAGGGAGTCGGATGGTGACCGAGCTTCGGCCGTCTTTCCTCGCTCCCCGTGTCACAGCCGACCAATTAGAAACGTCAACAGAAATGCACACATTACCACACTTTTCCAGCCTCGGAGAGCGGGAGAGGCGCTGCCAAGCTCAACACAGGGACGTTCTTGCAGAAACCACACAGCCAGGAAAATTTAAAAAAAAGATGAAAAAAAGAAAGACCCATGAAAACTTCAAAATGCCTTGCAGTGACTTTATTGGCCTTCCAAGAGAAAGTTACAGTCTGGGCACGACAGCTAGTGTCACGTGAATATGGAACTTTCTCTTGGGTGGGAGGAAAGGGAAGAAGAAGGGCAAAGAATAAAGCAAAATGGGGAACATTGGAAATAATAAATTGATTAACTGGTTGAGTGGATGGATGTTGGAAGAAAGGGAGGATGGTATAAAAGTACTGGACAAACTTTCAAGAAAGTGTTCACTCCTCACAATAGAGTTCTGGGCATGTTCCTATTGCACATGCTTGCATCAAAATGCTACCCGTAATTGAGGAGGTAGCTAGAGGTCACTTTCTTTCAGGTTCTGTAAGTTTAAGGGGAAAAGGCAGTAATGAAAACTCTTGGTTTCTAAAGAGTCAATTCAGAATTGCTCCCAGTGGCTGTGGCATCTGCCTTGAAAAACTCCCACACAAGTTCCTAGATAAAACTGTATAGTACTGCCTGATGCCTGGGACATTTTATTACATTTTTAGAAGCCTTTGGGATGGTGTCTACCAAAACCCATTCATGGAGGATGGGATACATGCAGGTCGTTATGAGACAAATATTACTCAAAATAATCACAATCTTACCATCATTAACATCCATAGAAACTCTTAGAAGACATGTGTAGCTAACCTGGGGGCTGATAGCAAACAAAATGACCATATTTTACCACCAACATTTAACAGCACCACACAACAAGCCGTTTTACATCAAACCACTCACATCTCAAATTGAATTGGCTGAATTAACAGCCATGATTGAAAAGTTGCACTGCCCACCCACGCTGCCCCTGAGCACAGCTGGCTCTCTGGAGGGGCATTTGCACACACCAGCAGCTCCTGCCCCTCGCTTTACGACCAGCTCCTGACTGGAGACTTCGTTACGGCCCTAGCCTGTTAGCGAGGAATATGGCTGCGAATCAAAGCGCCGACGCTAGCTAGGATACGCCAAAGTAAAAAAGCATTGCTCCCTGCCCGGTGGCAAATCACCATCCAGGGGACGCAAACTAACATGAGGCCAAACACGTGTTGGAAACAAAAATATGTCTCATCGCTGTTTTACTCCATTCGGTGGAGTCAAAAAGAGGCTTTGACAGACAAAGCGATTTAAGATCGACATGATTTTCCCTTTTTATGGGCTATCACGGATGAGAACCAGTCGTCTTGTAAAATAACAGCCATAAACCCTAAGTGTGAGCAAAAGAAGTAGCCATTAATTAATATTTCAACAACGCGAATGCCAGGAAATATTGCACCCGATCCAGGGTGTCTGATTGCAGCAGCAGTGCTTGATGGGTACCTATGACTGTATTCCATCCAATTCAGCACAAATTAAGGAATGGAATCAAGTGAGTTCTGTAACAGTGGCCGATGCATAAGTCCTGATTTTTGATCAGTAAGTGCAGTGAGGTTTATTGACGTACTGGTATTCTCAGCTGGGTCACATAGCCCACCTACTCCCCAATCCTCTTAGGAATACTAGCTGTAAAAAGCTACTGCAACACAAATAATAGGAGTTGGCATTCTTGAAGTGTATTGAAATGTTCAATCGCTGCATTAAGGGCAGTTTTGGGCAGCTTCACATGTCTGGATGAAGCAACGTCTAGATCAGAGGCATCATGTGATGGAGGAGATCTAGCTAGATACAAATTCGGTGGGAAATTGGGTAAATCCTCTCTTTCTGTGTGAAGTAAAGAACCATTATATAGGATGTCAATTAGAGTCTCCAAATGTTCAGAATAGCACTAATAATTATTCCAAGAATCGCACACGTTCTACCAACTTTTTCAACTGACTTCATGGGATCCAACTTGTATTGTAAAGAGCCATCCATAACGAAGTGAGACTCTGGTATCCAGGCAGAAGAGGTTGTTTTGTTGAAGTAAGCCATCATGCTTTATGTAGGCTGTCAGCTCATTCATTATATTTGCTATTTAAAAAGAATGTTACCTGGAATAAGTGCAATGAGGTTAGGGGAGGTGTGTAGACTCTCAAACCATTCTGAACCTGGGCTCTGACACTAGTACCTCTATTCCTGGCTTTACTCTTGAGAACCATTCTAAAGCACATTTAGGGCATTAGATTGATTAGATCATGCTGCAAGGATTCAGACCATTGGAGTTTCAAATTTTGTAGAAACCTGCTTCTCCAGCATTATATATTTGAGGGTATTAATACAAGGAGTTTGTTCCCCTTTGTTGTAGTAACAACTTCTACTCTTCTTCCAAAGTCCCACTAGATGTTGCAACATTGTTGCGAGGGTTTGATTGAAGCCATGAGACCATCAGTGAGCTTAGATGATATGTTGTATATCACAAATTCAATTCAAACTCATTCCAAAGATACGGGACAGAGCTCAATCACTGCAGAGAATAGAGCTCCGATACTGTACAGAGCAATGCCGGTGGGCCTCATACCCACTTACCCAATGCCTGCCATTGGGCATGGTAACCTTAGCCCTGCTCCAGAACTTCCATTGTATTGCCAGTGCTTCTCTATTGAGATCAAAGTCAGAATCAGCATTAATGAACCAAAATCAAGCCGACCCTGTGAGAGCAGCCGAGGCCACCTCTGTAGGATCTGATTTATGAGAGGCATTGCCAAGCGCAATGAGCTTTATGCTCGACATCATAAACTGCCACCGATCATTCCCTGTGAATTCTTTATGACACAAATGTGGTCCTTGGCTCCTTACAACACACTGGCGGAGAAAACAAATACGGTTAATTCATTCATTAACAGTGATGGGATTTTTATGGTAGAGAACTTTCTGGCAAGGATATAGTCTGTCTCACACACACACAACCAGGCACACGTTTTTTAGTTTGCGTTGGCACAGAGCAAGAACGTGCCATTGAATGCTCAGATAATCAGGTACTTATCAAAGAATCAGGGAGGTGCTGAGGACTGCCTCCTGTTAATAAATGGAAAAGCAGGGCTTGGTGCCACATAAAAAAATAGAACATAAACTATGCACAGCGCTCTCTCTTACACCAAATGTATTTCATCACACGTGGCACATTTTGACAGATGTTTCAGTGTTTTGCACTGGAGCTGCAAGGCTAATTGTAACATCTAACCTACTTGCATATGTAGGACTGTATGACATGCTGTAAGCTAGGAACTAGGACCAAAGCACACTTCCTAAAAAAATGAAATGGTACCACAATGGGTTCTTTGAGGTTCCCTAAAGAACCATGTTTGAGAAAAAGTCTTGCGTGAGATCCATTTAAAAACAGCCGCTTGAACTTGACAAGTTTCTATGAACTGTCAATAAACAGAACATGCCAGACCTAAAGCAACAGATTAGCAACAGGGATGGAGCTGGCAAAGGGATGCCAATGTACTTGTTGGCCTGTATGGTTTATGCTTGGGACGCCCAATTTGAGCTTGGTCCCAATTTACTGTCCCCACCCTCATGCCCCATTTTGAGCTTGGTCCCACTCCATTGCCTCCCCTTGATATTAGCTGGATCTCACTCTATTGCAGTGTGAATAGCACAACATTCTTCTTCATTTAACCCATTCACACATGCGAAGCAGTGGGCAGCCAGGAAATTGGCGCCCAGGGAGCAGTGTGTGGGGATGATACCTTGCTCAAGGGAACCTCAGCAGTGGTGCCACTAGCAGTCCTGGGATTCGAACCTACAGTATTCTGATCACAGGGCCAACACCCTATCCACCGAGCCACCAGCTACCCCCAGGCAGCACAGTAGAGGGTTTGGCTAGGAAAGGGCACTTTCAACAAGAGACCACCCATTACAAAATCATCCTGGACATCCTGGCTGTTCCTGACAACACTTGGAAAGGTCACCTGTCCATCACAGGGCAAGCACACACACACACACACACACACACACACACACACACACACACACACACACACACACACACACACACACACA